>JANAVB010037707.1:0-107468 GCA_029216955.1 Iris pallida
ACATGATGTCTCTGGAATAAAGTATATTTTGCTTTTATACATAATATTTCTTGAGAAATTTGCCATTGATAGGCATCATAGCAACTTTACCGTCCATATCTGTTAATTGATAGGCTCCATTTGAGATAACTTTATTACCACAAACGGCCCTTCCAATTTTGCCTCGAACTTGCCTTTGCTCATATGTCATAGTCATAGGTCGTCTGACTGTGAGAACTAACTCGCCTTCCTGAAATGTTCGTACTCTAACTTTGCGATTGAAGGCTTTCGAAATCTGGGCCTGATAAAGTTCGATATGCTGTTGAGCTAATAACCTTTTCTCGAGCGCCTCCAATTCTTGAAGTCGGAGACGATCATTATTTTTTGTAGTAAGCTCGTTAGCAATGGCGATTCTCAATGATGGAATCTGAATTTCCAGAGGTAGGACAACTTCACATCCAATACTAGAGAAAAAGGTGTACAACCTGTGGGGTTACGAATAGTAGTGCGATATGCCCATAGACATTCTCTAAGTTTATCACTCCAATTACGTTTGTTAATAGAGACAAACTTTTTAAGGAGTTTGATAATGGTCTTGTTGAATGCTTCAGCCAACCCGTTAGCCACAGGATTATAGGCCGTAGAGGCGATATTATTAATTCTGTTGTCATCACAGAACCTATTAAACTTCTGGCTGATAAATTGTGGCCCATTATCATGGATGAATCGACGAGGGACACCAAATCTGTATATCACATGATGTTTGATGAAGTTTATGACACTACTAGTTTTTACTTCAGCCAAAGGTATAGCTTCTGCCCACTTAGAAAAATAATCGATTATAGCCAAGATGAACCGATGTCCTTTAGATAAAAGAGGATTGATAGGGCCAATTATATCCATGCCCCAAGCTTCGAAAGGCCATGAGGCAGCAGTCGGATGAAGAAATTTCGATGGTTGGTGAATAAAATCTGCATGAATTTGACATGCACGACATTTTCTTGCATAGTCAATAGCATCTGATACCATAGAGGGCCAGTAGTAGCCCATACGTCGAATACGATCCTGTAGTTTAGGACTAGGTTGATGTGCTCCACAAACACCATCATGAACTTTGCGTAATATCTGCTTTGCTTCATCACCAGCAAGACACCTCAAGAGTAATCCATCAAAAGTTCTTCGATAGAGAGTTTTAGTAGTATGATTATAATAGAATCGAAGTGATCGACGACGGATGTTTGTAGCTTCCTTAGGATCCTCCGACAAAATGTTATTTACTACAAAATCAATAAAAGGTGCTCTCTAGTCCTCGCTAATGACATTGACTTCAGTTAGATTACTGAATTCAATGTTATGATTGTTTTCGACACAAAATAGTTCTCTATTAGAGATAACAACCATTTGTTGTCTTTTGACTGGAGTTGCCAATACCGCAGCTAGGTCAGCTAAGGCATCAGCTTCTGTGTTGCATGTACGACGTACATGTTCGATAAAGAACCCTTTGAATGAAGAAGCTATCTTGGTTGTTGCTTCATGGTATGGTACCAGATCTTGATGTTGGACTTCATATATGCCTCTAACCTGATTAACAATCAGCTTAGAGTCACCATATACTTCGAGATATTCAAATCAAATTATTTGGCTAATTGGAGTCCAATGAGCAAGGTATTGTATTCTGCGACATTGTTAGAGCACGACTCGTCTAAAGAATAAGCCCTTTGAATAGTTAATCCATCGGGTAAAACAAGAACAATTCCCACTCCAGGAACAAGAGTACCTCCAAGTCCAATTCTAGAAGCTCCATCAAAGAACAACCTCCAGGTAGAAAATTCTTCTGAGATCATATTTGATTCCAATGTTTCGTCCAGAATCTCATCATAGAGTTTAGATGTTTCAGGGACAGGATGAGCTGCTAAGAAGTTAGCAAGTGCTTGGCCTTTCACAGACTTTTGAGGAACATAAACCATATCATATTGTGCTAATAATATAGTCCATGTGGCAAGTCTAGAATTGAGTGTACTTGGCTTCTTCATTAAGACTCGAAAAGGATTGACCCGGGATATGACATGAATAGTTTGGCCGATGATATAATGTCTTGTCTTCTGAACGGCAAACATTAAGGCTAAACATTCTTTCTCCACTGGACTATAACGATGTTCAGCTCCAATCATCGTTCGACTAAGGTAGTAGATGGCTTGTTCATGACCTTCCTTGTTCTTCTGATCCAACAAAGCTCCCAATGAATGGTCCATTGCCCAGACATACATTAAGAAAGATATTCCTGAGATCGGTGGTACAAGAACCGGTGGACTCATTAAATACCGCTTTATGTCATCAAATGCTCGTTAACATTCTTTTGTCCAAACGAAAGATACACCTTTCTTTATTAACTGAGTAAATGGTCTGCAACATCCAGATAAATTCGAAATGAACAGCCTGATGTACGTAAGTCGACCTTGGAATCTTCGTAGCTCTTTTAGGTTGAGTGGAGGACGCATCTCTTGAATGGCTTTGATCTTCCCGGGATCAACGTGTATACCCTTAGAGGTAATGACGAAGCCAAAAGATTTGCCACTAGAGACACCCAAAGACTTGGTGGGGTTCATTTTGAGTTGATGCTGGCGCATTAGATTGAAGATAGTTCTTAAATCTTGAATATGATCTTCCTTGAGACGACTTTTGACAGCAATATCGTCAACATAGCATTCGACGGTCTTTCGTAGATGATCCCGAAAGATAGTACTTATAGCCCGCTGGTAAGTTGCACCTGTGTTATTAAGACCAAATGGCATGACTGTATAACAGTACACTCCACGAGGAGTACGAAACGAAGTATATTTTTTCATCTTCAGGATTCATCCGAATTTGATTATATCCAGAAAACCCATCCATGAAAGAAATTCGTTCGAATCCACATGTATTGTCGATCATGACATTAGTAATTGTGAGAGGGAATTCGTCTTTAGGGCAAGCATCATTAAGATCCCAAAAGTCTATGCAAACTCGAACCTTTTCGGTCTTCTTTAGAACTGGTACAACATTGGCTACCCAATCAGGATGTTGTTCTTCTCTGATAAAACTGTAAGCTATAAGCTTTTTGACTTCATCATCAATTGCATCCATCATTTCAAGCTTGAATCGCCGCTGTTGTTGTTTGACCGGCTTGGCATTCGGCAAGATATTAAGCTTGTGAGTTACAATTTGAGGATCTAATCCCGGCATATCGTTATAACTCCAGACGAAGACATCAATATATTCATGAATAATGTGAATTAATTCTTGTTTATCATCCTCTGAGAGATTTTTGCTAATGAAGATTGGTCGTGATACGCCCTTCTCTCCAATATCGATTTGGACTAATTTATCCTCAGTAGGTGGCTCTCGTTGTTCAAAACGAAGTTCCCACTGATTGTCCATCCATTGTGCCCAAGGGTCCATTTTAGGAGCTTCTTCAATGTCATCTTCGTCATCTTTCACAAATTCGGCAGACACCATGTTAGAAGATACTATCACCCTATGAACATAACCAATGCTGGTATCAGAATCCCATGAGATAGAATCAGAAGAGTTAGATCGTTCTTTTCATCAGATTCAAAAGGTTCTGGAGTTGGAAGTGGTAAAGCATAACCTAGTCTCCGTTTCGTTTTACTGTGGTATTGTTGTGATTTTCCTTTTGGAACAGCAATACAAAGAGGAGTTCGCCTTCCTTTAACGTTGTTGAGACCAGTTTTGAAATCATAGCCCATTTTACGGATGATTGCTTTGGATTGTAGACTATAGCGGCGTAATTGTAGCCTTCCTGTATCATCTCTATTATATTATAGAGCATGATTTTTGGTTTCTCTCTTTTATTGAAGAATATAGGCTTTTCATCCTTCTTTCGAGTTGGTACTAAGAAGTACGACTCTTGTATTGAATCCAGTGATATCACGTTTCGCAGAGATGATACGACTTCTATTATAAGTGGTTTAAAACTATCTAACATATCCAAATAACACTGAGAATAGTAAGAGACATCAGTATACTGCAAAGGAGATACTTTATTGATTTTTACACCATGATTTACAACAGGAACTTTAGCCTTAGCAGGCTTAGTCAGATTGATGATAAGAGGGGGAGAAGAAGAACGAAAAGGAGGAGGGGGCTTCTTGCGATGAAGATCGATTACAAGCGGCTCAGAAGAGGTGAGCTCCCTTTGTTCCTGACTATCACCCTTGGGGTGCTTTTCATGGGAAGGAAGATAGATAGTCAGTGGTTTGGAAGACTAAGGACAGGAGGTACATCCTTTGACCGGGATCACCAGATATCATTTGGCACATTTTTTTGTTCTTCATCTGTGTCCATTGCCAGTACCATCTTCATGAATTCCTCCTTGTACATGCGAGAATCATTGCAGTATGCTTCAAATCCTTTGAAAGGATTCAGATCTGCAACCTCTTTTTGGACTTCTCCATTACCATCCACATATTTGAAATATTGGTGGAGAGTAGAAGGTACAATATTATGTTTATGGAGGAATGGCCTTCCTAACAAAGCATTGTATGAGCCATGATTGTCAATAACATAGAAAGTTACCTTTGTACGAAGATTGCCAATTTGAAGTTTTAGGCGTATCTTCCCCAAAGGTTCACTTCTTCCTTGATTGAACCCCATGATGGTAGTGATAGTTGTAGAAAGGTTATGCACTAGGATCTTCAAAGCATCCAGTAAAGACTTTGGCATGATGCTAAGTGCAGACCCTGGGTCAATCAGAATACGATCGACTTTCATGGTGTCCACATATCCCATGAAATAGAGAGGACGATCATGACGATTGTCTTCTAACAGCATGTCATCTTGTGTAAAAGTAATGTTAGGCATCAATTCAAATACACTATGACAATATGCACAGCTGACTGGCTCCTTTTTACGCTTCTTGAGAAGAGTAAGATAAGCGTCAGCCTGCATCAAGGCTTCACTTAACGTCTCTCGAGTTTCTTTTGAGAGACGTAAGAGTTCAAAGATTGACAATCTTGCTGGAGTATTGGCCAATTGAGCCAATATGTCAAAATTGTAAGGCTTTTCAAGTCCAAAAGATGAGCACTTCTTCAGTGCTTTGTCAAAGCGAACAGGTTGTTTTCCCTTGTCTGCTGATGTCGGTTTAGGAGGAGATGGTTCAACCACCGGCGGAGATGTAGATGGTATATTCTCAGTAGGAGAAGATGATGTAGAAGGAGCATCAAGAAATGGAGCAGGATTCTCTTAATTTTTGGAATATTCCCGAAGATAGGGTTTCCCAGATCTAGTGCCCATTAGAATTTCTTCTTCTGCTACTGGTTCAAAAGATACCATGTTACAGTTTTTAGATTTAGATTTGGAGTACTTCTTCTACTTAGAAGAGGAAGGTGTTTCAAAATTTGCCATCAGATCTGGATGAATCCACATAATCTCTCCCCTGTCAGTTGACAGCGGAACAAGACCTTTATTTTGAGGAGGTGGAAGATTCACGATCTCAAGAGTAGTCCTTGGAATAGGGACAATACTATTTTGTACAAGTTGTGGTAGAAAGTCACCAAATTGCACAGAAACGACATTAGCAGTCACCGTCTTCTCATCCTGCTGAAGAGTGATTGCTCCAGAGTTGACCAACTCTTGGATTTTACCTTTGAGTACATAATATGCTCTGGTTGGATGCCCTATAAATCTGTGATAAACATAGTATTTAGAGTGATCGGTTTTACCCACTTCTTCTGACCGTTTTGCCTTTGGAAGTTGAAGCTTATTGCTTTTGATCAAGCAATCGAAGAT
Organism: Iris pallida; assembly: GCA_029216955.1. NCBI lineage: Eukaryota > Viridiplantae > Streptophyta > Magnoliopsida > Asparagales > Iridaceae > Iris > Iris pallida. The sequence continues at coordinate 5,767 of JANAVB010037707.1, forward strand.
GCTCAAAGTATCATCTTCATCGAAAGAATACTCTTCCTTTGGACGAGTTGTCTTCTGCGGTGGTGCTAATGGAGTGGTGCTGTCTGAGTGACATTGACAGTCAAAGACTCCTTGCCCTTGAGATTGATGGCCAGTATTTCTTTACCCTTACGGTTATTTTGGCGATTATTACTCCCGGGTGTAGAATGTTCGTCTTTGTTAGGATGATTCATCTGAACTCCTAACTGTTTGAACTTTTCGGCACTGACCTCAGCTGCCTTGGCATTCACAATGAAAGAAGGCCAATCCTAGAATTATGTAGATCCCGTCCACATAATGATAATAGGCAACAAGTTTGATTTGCAAGTGTCTATTGTTACAACAGATGGAGTTCCTAAAGGCATTTTGAGTGCCTCTCGGCAGAATCTTTCAATAAAACTCTCCGTGGATTCATTGTGCCTTTGTTTCATCTTAATGAGGGCAAACATTGTCATGTCATTGACTCCCTCATAAAATTATTCCAAGAATATTTGCTTGAAACCAGCAAAAGAAGTGATGCAGTCATCAGGCAAGCTACGATACCAGTCATATGTTGCTCCAGCTAAACAACCAACGAAAACTCTGGTAAGGAGAGCATCATTCGGCTGTAATTGGTCAATCATTACTTCAAAGTGATTAATGTACTGACTTGGAGAAGTGCTGCCATCAAACAGCATAATAATCGAAAGCTTGTATTTAGGAGGGAATGGAACCTCCTTCCACTCTGTAGGGTATGGTTGCTTTATGCCTAATTTTTGTAGACCATCTTTCTGTTTGAAGGCCTCAAACTGAGTACGTAAGAGTTTCACAGCCTCATTAGCATCCCCTGATGTTTGAGAATTCGTGGGCTAGTTAGAGGTGTTAGGAGGAGGAACAGCATGGTAATTACCACGTCCGGCACCAGACTGACTAGGATTAGCTTGAATTGGCACAGAAGCAACCTGAGGAGGTGGTACCCCCAGACTAATAGGTACAGAAGATGCTATGAGCTCAGGATTTGTAGCAGGATTAATAATCGGTGGCACTGCATGTTAAGCCACGATTATTGTATGCATACTTGCAACCATCTCTGCCATGGTCTTCAATTTGTCTTCTAGTACAACAATTCGTTGCTCCTGACTAGTTGAAGTAGAGGCATCTTGATCTTCCGTAATGGTATATGCCGTCACTTCTCTTACTGCTATTGATGAGATAGTCTGTTCAAAACTTTTACTATCTACATCAAATTCTAAAAAAGGGTCCTCTCCTACATGAGCGATTGGGATATCTTCTTGATTAAAGACACCTTGGTTCAAATGTCGATTTCTTGATCTAGTGTATTAAAATACACCTTGACTGGATGTATGAATCCGATCCAAGTATTGCTGACTGGGATTACGGAATGCATTATGTCTTGGACGTTTCCCACCCCCAGTGCCTTGAGAAGTCATGTTAACAGAAGCATATAATAGCTCGTCTTCATCTTCTATTATATGTTCGGGAGTTGAAGCATAATTCAGACGATCGAAGACAGATCGTCGAGCCGATTGGCAACAACAGTTGATGACGACTTCATGAAGGCAGTGGCGATCTGAAGAGTGATTTAGAGGTGAGGGAGACATCCCTGTAATCTTTCGTCTTTGTGTAAGACATTACCGGAGATCAGTTACCATTACAGGACGAGAAGAAGTCGGAGGAACATATTCCTTAATGATGTTAGGAACATGTCTCCTATTCTTCAGATGTTTAGTTCCCTGAGTGTACAAAAATGTACTCAACTCATTAGCATAAGTTTTTTTCAAACTTTAGCTTCTGGTACAGATTGGCCTTTGGCATAGGGTTCTTACGTTTCACCAAAGTTGATACTGGTTGACGCCTATTGAGATAAGCGCGTAAATCAGAAAATTCTTCTCCAGGTGTCTCTGTTTGTGATACCCTCAATTTTTCTTGCTTAGATCATAAAATTTGTAAGGTGGGAAGATCTTGACCAGACCCTATAGGGGTAGGCAAGATGCCTCTTTGATCAGTATCCTTTCCGAAATCAGAGATCCGAAGACCTCTGTTTAAAGGAATAGAATCTGATATATCTTCCTCTGAGTCATAGACCAGAGAAGCTTTGGAAAAGACCAAAGGGTGCTTTTCTTTATTTTGTAGAGGGTTAGCTAAGAAGCGTTCCCCTCTGTTCTGTTGTAGGATCACTTTAGGCACAGGTTGCGCCAGTTGAGGAAATGTTAAAGGACTCTTCTCTTTGTTCTATCTAGTGTTAGTACTAGAGCATTGTTTCTCCAAGTTTAGAACTTGAGAATTGAGAGAGGGAATAGCCAAAAGACTAGTTCCCTTAGGTTGTGCCAGAGCAGCAGACTGCGCCTGAGTCACTGGTTGCTTGGGTTACGCCATAGCACTACGGGCTACTGGTTGTACCCTAGTAATATAGGCTACTAGTAGTTCCTTGGCAGCAACATGGGTAGAATGTGTCTCAGCAACGGTTTGAATAGACTGAACCTTGGCAGTAAAGAGAGTAGTGGACTGCGCGCGGGCAACAGTAAGAGTAGATTGCACCCTGGTAATATAAGCAGGATGTGCCTGAGCCACTGAGGCGGATTGCGCCTTGGCCACTGAGCACTCAAGTTGCGCCTGGGCAACAGCAACTGCAGGAGACTTAGGAGTCCACACAGCCCTTTTCTTGGTGATAGCCACAGTACGCTTGTTGCTCTTGGTGTTGATCATATTCTCGTAGGATGTCTGGTTGACCTGAACAACCAGAGTCTTATGCGTCTTGCCGATCGACGCAGTATCACATTGAGTTGTCACCTTCTCGTCGGAGGAGAAAGTCGTCCCCAGCAGAGTCGCCACTTTGTTTGTAAAAACAAAAAGTTTATTCCAAACTTATAAAAGAATAGTACAAAGTATAATAAATTCTGGGAAAGTACAATTGTAGGAATCTGATCAGAAGACGATCACTTTATTCCTTGGACTATGTGAACTTGAAGACTGGAGCCTCTGGAGAATGCATCAGCAAATTTGCAAGATTTCTTGATCTCTGTGCATGATCCTTTAACACTGATTGGAAACTCTATTTATAGAGTTCAGGAAATAACTATTTTAGCAATTATTCTGATGTGTGCGAGGCTGGATTGTACCACATTGGGTTGCGCCAACCTCCTGCTGTGCCAACTTTTATTAAGTTATCAGCCGTGTACTAACTGTATTTAAACGTATTGCATCATGTGATTGAGATGCGCGTGGTCGTGTACAGGATAGTAGACACGTCTTGGGAGATTAGTGTCATGTGCGCTACGTCATCCTGCTTTAGAAATAAAAATTGTCTCAACTTTATCAGGTTACACAAGCTTCAGTCAACAAGTTATATTGTGCCTGATTAGACTGCGCCTGGACATGTGACAGCTTTTAAAAAAAGTCGTTCAGATTGTGCCTAGGCGCAACTAAGAAACTTGTCTGGATTGCGTCTAGGCGCAACTCACAAGATGTGCAGGACAGCTGTCAGTCCAATCTCCTCGAGCGGCACAATTCGAGGGATTCGAAGAGATTTTTCTCGTTCACTATGTTTGTCAGTTGTCAGTGTTGTCAGGTAATGATGGCCATTAAATGTCAGACGTCACGTAATTTTGGCGCAACATAATTAGGTGCAGTCTGATATCAGGCGCAACCTGATCAGTGGCACAGCTTGATCTCTGAGCTTAAAAACAGTGGCACAGCTTAATTTTTGGGGCATAACTTGATTACTGAGTAGTAGTTTCAAGGCACAACTTAATTTTTAGGCTCTACACATACCAGGAGGATAAGGTAGTCATGCCTCAACCAACATATATGGGTTTAGCCAGTATTGATGACATGGATGTTGACGTTATTGTAGAGGATGATATAGCTGACGAAGAGCTTGACATAGAGGACTTACCTCATGTAGATGAGGAGTCTGAAATGGATATAGCGGATGAGGATGAAGAATTTGAAGATGACGGTGAAAATGGAAGTAATAGTAAAAATGAAGAAGATGAAGATGAAGAAGATTCGGATTACGAAGAAGATGAAGAAGATTAGTACGTATTACCTATTAGATTTGCATTGATTATTTGTATCAACACACCTTTATTTAATTTCTATTAGATTTGTATTGATTATTTGTATCATCACATCATTTTTTTTATTTCTTTCAGATTTACATATGGCGGGACGAGGCCGTACAGGTAGACTTCAAGGATCTGGGTCGACCCGTCCTTCTACTCCTGCTCCTCCTAGTACTCCGGCTACAGATCACAGAGGATTTAGCGAGGACGATTTGGTTGATGAGGAGGATGGCTTATCTCCGTCGTTCACTCGTTCTTCAGTCGGCAGAGCTAGCCCTGATATTCTTTCAGCATATACTCCTATCGGGACTAGTCGGCCACCGTCGCCGGCTGTAAGGAACGACTTGTGAATACAAGTCGTAGGTAGAGGAAAAGGGGGCAGCGTGTATGGTATCAGATCGTTGGCATCCCAGTCGTCCGTTTATTCCAGAGCTTCTCTATCTCCATCACCTCCACCTCCACAGACCGACGATTCTGTCGACGCCTACACCTTGCGGCAGATTACACAGATTCTGGTGGCCCTCCAGGATCATGTGGGGCAGATGAGTGGAGCTCTGATCACAGCAGGTCTGATGCCTGCCCCTACTGCACCGGCTCCTACTTCGACCACAGCACCTTCGCCAACGACTGCTCCTCCGACCACAGCACCTACTACACCGGCCCCTCCTCTGACCACAGTGCCTCTTGTCGTGCCACCGACTCTTCCAGACGTCGTTCCTGCCCAGGACGTACAGCGGATCCTCACTTTGGTCCTAAGGCAGTTATATTCATGCGGACGGCCGGTTATGCCTCCGCCACCTCCACCACCATCCGTTTGAGTTTTGTTTTTTTTTGTTGTATTTGACGATGAGTTTGTATGAACTTTAGGAGTTTGATCGATATTTGTGTATATGTACTATATTGTGACTGTTGGACTATATTGTGACTGTTGGATGTGAGTGTATATGTACTATATTGCAACTGTTGGATGAGTTTATGTATGCTTGGGTTTATTTTTTATATATTGGGGTTAGATTTAATGTGGTATAAATATTGGGTTAATGAGTTTATGTATGACATCTCTATTCACAGGTTTGAGCAAAGCTGGAACAATTTAATGTGGTATAAATAAAATGTTTAGCGACTAACCAGCGACGGATTAGCGACGTAAATCTGAAAATTTTGCAGGCTAGCGACTAACCTGCGACAAACTAGCGACGAAAATCTGGAAAAAAATTGCAGGTCAGCGACGGCTTAGCGACGAAAATATCCGTCGTTGAGATTCTGCATGATACTAAAATCGTCTCAAACGAGTCAGCGACGAAAATTTTCGTCGCTGACCTTCTGAAAAATTTGGTATTTTGGCTCACAAAAAAATGTCGGTAATCCGTCGCTAATATGTCGCTGTGATTGCCGATGTTTACAATTCGTTGCTAATCCGTCTCTATACTTGCGTCGGTATTTCCGTCGCTATAGCGACGGATTACCGACGTATATTCTATAGCGACGTTATGTTTATCGACGTCAATTATCCGTCGGTAAGCCGTCGGTAAACGTATATAGCGACGGAATATACGTATTTAGCGACGGAATAGTCCGTCGCTAAATACCAATATTTTAGTAGTGATAATACTGTACAAGTTGGCAAGGTATACGTGCCTGAAATTTTGTCTGATCCGTACTGAATGTGCATGTAATAAGTTGTATCCAATCCTAGGCACAAATTAATGCTACTATGGTCCTCAAGAATCTATTATAAATTTATAACCCAAAACAACCAACCAAGAATCATCACATATCCACACATGTGTCTATACCAATCCTTATTCTGTCTAATCACCCTCATAAGCATTTAGATAAGAGCATCTCCAACCCTATTGTGAGTTTAAAAAAAATGGTTGCCACATAGGAATGACAACCATTTTTTTCAAAAGTACTTCTCCAATGCAAATGTGAAATAAAGTGTGGAGTTGACATGGCAATGACATGGCAAAGACAATGTGAAGTTGGTTGTCTAGATCTAGACAATGCACTTCACAATGTCTTTATGTCCACATCATCATTTGTGAATAAAAATATTTATAAAAAAGAAGTAGAAGAGTAAAAGTTGTCTTGGAAGTTGTAAAAAATTATTTGTATTGTCTTCTCAATACTTTTGCATTGGAGATGACTTTTTAAACCCATTGTCATTTGTGAATATAACCTTGCCACATATACAAGACATTGTCTTGTCCCTCATGCCACATAGGATTCACAACACAAAACAAGACAATAGGGTTGGAGATGCTCTAAGACAAGTCCTTATTGGTTTACTAAACAAATATAATTTAATAATCTTTTGTATAGAAAATATTATTATTATTAGAGTTTTAGGAGAAATAAATTTTCTTATATAGTACATGTGTGGCAGGAAACAGTAATAAATAAACTTTGAATACCAAACCAATATATAGGGCTTTAGACTTGTTTCAAATTATAGATGCAACAAATATATTTAAATATACTAAAATAAAAGTATTATAAACACAACTCTATACAAATTTGATTCTAATTATAGCTACTTAGGAGAAAATTTATTTAGAGTTTTGTAACTCTAGTACACATATACAAAGTTCAAGATAGATTTTATAAAATTATCTGTAAGAAAATGTGGACCGTTAAAATATAAAATATAATAAGGCCTCAGACAGCTCAATCGTATTACTTAGCTCATAATATACATATTTAATTATTTGTCTATGTCTGTTTATATATTGCATATACTACCTAATTTATATCTTCTATACGGTTACTATGTATAACTATTTCTACTAACATAAGTTCATATATTCAATTGTCCAGTGCTACAGTGTTGTGTGAATAAAATATGTTGGCAATGCAATCATCCAACAATATGAAGGTGGTAATTGAAAATTTTCAAACAACCTTAGTAGAAGTTGCATGCTGCTGAGCTATTTCTTCTTCTTATTATTTTGGCTATAACCTCGACATGAACGCGACAACGCTGGGAGTTAGCGGACGTGCGTAGCCCAACCTGAAGCTTCTATGTCGTTTGCGGTTTGCCGGAACTGGCATGGCACGTTCAGGGAGGTCGAGCACCGATCATGGTCAGCTCTGTTTGAAAATAGGGTAGTCTCGGCAATGGCGAGTTGGAGGTGAGGTGGGGGTTCGACGACGAAGATGCTCAGATTTGGTCGGTCAACGTCTCCAGGGAAGCACGGGGTTCGCTGTCGTCGCGGCGAGGCGGTCGCTGTCAATGGCTGTTACTACCGCGACTACCGGCGCAACCCAGAGTCGTGGGTAGTGCGGCCCTCGGCTGCACGGCCAAGAGGTGGATTCGGCCTGCTCGATACTGTCAAGACTTCCGGGGCCGGTCGAATGCTGCGGTGGCTGGCTTGGTGGTTGGCACGATGAAGGAACTCAACATGGTTGCCTTGGCCGGTCCTTTATCGGTGGTTCGAGAGCGTGGAGTCCTTCGTCAAGCAAGTGTCACCCGGAAGACGGCGCTACAACTGTGGTAGGGTTAGCCAATTCTACGTCAAGGATATCCTCGTGAGGGCCTGATGATTGGTCGAACGCCAGAACGAGGCTGGTCATAGCAACTCGACCAGTGTCGAGTGCGGGATCAGCGCTGTCGCGTGTCCCCGCTTCAGTACAACGGCTGCACCGGTCAGTCTCAACCTGCCAGTTGTATGTATAGGTGGAGCAATGGGGTCAAGAGCAGGGACATGATGGCGAGGGTTAGAGAAGTAATAAAGAAGGAGGTGTCGTTGTATGCATTTTTAGGGTCGGAGGGCTTTCTATTATTATCATCAGGTATAGTATAGCATATATAGGAAAATAAGAGGGTAGAGTTGGGTGTATAGGCTTGGCTCTGCTTATGTGGCTTGGGCTTGCTTGCCAGCCAGCAAGAATATTGGGCTAAGCAAATCAATGAGAATAAGTATGGTTTGAGAATTTCTTTGGTATGGGATAATTGTTAGGAATTTACATAATATATTTAGAAAATAATTATAATATACCAGTAGTTTCACCAATAATTACGATATTACCAATTTGATTTACTAATGTAATAACCTTATAATATCGGCTAAACCAAGTAGGAAAAATTAACTATATATATATAGATGTATATTTACATACTAGCTTTAGGTCAACAATAAGGTTATTCAAGAAATTATTGTTGGTGTTTTTGCCTTTGGACTAGAAAAGATAGTCCCACATCGGGTACACCAAATGGTGAGTATCTCAATATAATGCATTGCTTGTGTTGAGGTGTGCACATGAGGTGTAGTGGGACACAAGTTTGTGGCATGTGGGAGTATTTTCCTAGAAGGAAAAAGGATTAAATCCAACAAGGATGCAAGTTAATTTTTGTTGTGCGGACTCGGACTCGGACACGGACTCCAGGATGTCTCGTGCATGCACGGGAGTGTTCGGGGGGTAGGCGTGGACTGACACACTTCTATGCTGATTGTGGGATGATCTAAAATATCAAACTCTATTTTTGAGTATTGGTATTTTAGTCCCACATCGGATAGGAGAAGAGGTGAATTCTCAACTCCACTCTATAAATAGAGCCCCTTGGCCTCCTTTGAAAGATGTATCAAGAAGAGAGTTGAGGGAGTCTGTTAAGTCCAGGAAGTCCATTCAAGTCTCAAATATTGACTTACGAGCGTTCCAGAAGTTCTTCGTGAACTTGCTGGTTCCTGGAAGCTGTTCGTGCTCGTATGGGACGAATAAAGCTTTGAGCAACGGTGGTTCATTCACCCCAGCATCTCATTCTCGCCTGTCATCGCTGTTGTTGCCTTTTACAGTAACTTCTTTTTAGAAGCTCTACTGCCGATAGTTGCTTGCACAAAGTCTCTTTAGATTTTTTGTGTATTACGTAGAATCTTTTTAGATCCTCGTAATTCAGAATCCTCCAGGATCTCTGTTGCACATCTTCTTTAAGGTGCTGTATTTGAAACGTTGTGTGTACAATTGTTTCAGTTTCAGAATTTTCTATCAAAAATTGTGCCCCGGCACTAAAATCTCAAAGCTTTATTGAGATGATGGATAACTCTCGTACTTCGCTCATCGATACCGGCTTTAACAAGTTGGAAAAATTCGATGGCGAACACTTCCAGATATGGAAACGAAATGTCACTTTAAATCTTCAACTCGTGAATGTTGATCACGTGCTGTCAGAAGAAGAACCGATCGTTCCAACCACTGGATCTGCTGCGGCTGTGGCCGCTGCTACGACCAAGCAAGCGAAGTGGAAGAGAGAAAACAGTATAGTAAACTACTGATACTCAATTCCATGGAAGACTCTCTGGCAGAGTCCTACTCCAAAAAGACATCTGCCAAAGAGATATGGGACTCCTTGGGAAAGCTCTATGAATATGACGAGAACCGGTCCAAGATCTTCATGGTAGAAAAATACCACAAGTGGACCTTCGAAGACGAGAAGGCGATGCTGCCCTAAGTGAAGGAGTTTCTGAAGTTGCGTCAGAAACTAGAAGACGAGAACATGCCCCTCGTCGACAAGTTTGTCGTTGGAGGGATCGTCGTGAAACTTCCTGCAGGATGGAGTAACTTCTATGCAAGGATGCATCGAAAGAAGATGGAAATTAGCTTGAAAGATTTCTTGCAAGAGATCCATGTTGAGGACGAGATGCGCTCTCAACAGAAGATGGATACTCTGTCCCAGCAACTGGCGAAGGCAAATCTGGTCCAAACCAGAGAGTACCAGGGGAAGCAAACTGCTTCTCATCGCAAAAAGAAGGACTTCACGAATCTGAAAGTGAAGGATCCTGCTTTCAAGCAGCAGAAGTCCAAGTCCCATGTGACTTGCTTCAATTGTGGCAAGAAGGGCCACTACAAATCCGAATGCAAGTCCAAGCCCAAAGAACAAGGTGAGCCTAGTAAGGTTTCCATGGTTACTAATCTAATTGCCATGATAGCCCAGGTTGCAACTGTGGGGGCTGACTTAGACTGGTGGATAGACACTGGGGCGACCTGCCATGTCTTTTCAGACAAGGACTGGTTCATCTCTTATGAGCCAACTTCAGAGAAGGTCATAATGGCAAACCAGGCACAAGCTGAAGTACTGGGGATCGGGACGGTGGAGCTGAAACTCACATCGGGGAACACTCTGACGCTTCAAGGTGTGAAGCATGTTCCAGTAATTGCTAAGAATTTGATCTCTGGAAGTCTGCTCTGCAACGCAGGCTTGAGGATGGACATCAATGCTGGCCAGTTGGTGATGTCCAAGAAGGGTATATTCTTCGGGAAAGCTTTCCAAACTGAAGGAATGTACAAGATTCAGCTTGTTGTAACCCAGCATGATAATATAAATACAATCACTTTTTCTGATTATTCTCTTGAGTTGTGGCATAATAGACTAGGACATGTTCATTGTAAAAGGATTAACAGAATGTCTAGTCTAGGACTTATCTCCAAGTGTGGGGGTAAGGTAGAGAAATGCGAAGTATGTGCTCAGACGAAGATCACAAGGAAACCCTTTCACAGGGTCCATCGAAGCACAGATCTTCTGGAGTTGGTTCACTCAGATATCTGTGACTTCAAATAATTCTCTACAAAGGCCGGGATGAAGTATTTCATTACTTTCATCGATGACTTCTCAAAGTATGCTTTCGTCTACTTGCTCAAGTCTAAAGATGAAGCATTCGAGAAGTTCAAGGAGTTCAGGGCCGAGGCTGAGCGGTAAACTGGACAACAACTCAAGAGGTTAAGGAGTGATCGAGGCGGGGAGTATCGGTCTCATGAATTGTTATCATTCTGCAAAGAATATGGAATCATCAATGAGACGACGACTCCGTACTCTCCTCAATCCAACGGAGTAGCAGAAAGGAAGAACAGAACGTTGACAGAGATGATGAACTCCATGCTGTTGACTGCGGGTCTTCCAAAGTGCTACTGGGGAGAAGCTGCACTAACGGCAATGTTCATTCTGAACAGAGTGCCATATGCAACTTCTGACATAACTCCTCATGAACTCTGGTTCAAAGTCAGACCTAACTTGAATGTCATTCGAGTGTGGGGGTGTATGGCTTATGTGAAGCTCCCGAATCTGAAGATTCAGAAGCTGGAGACAAGGACTACGAAGGCGATCTTCTTGGGGAATGCCGAGAAGAGTGATGCTCGGAGATTCCTTGATATCGAGTCAAACCATATCATCGAATCTCGCGATGCTGAATACTTTGAAGACAAGTTTGCAAAACATAAGAATATTGTTCTCGCGGATCTTCCGGAGAATGATGAGGGTACAAAGCAGACAGAAGTCTTTAATGAACCAGTAGTCCAAGATGAAGCTGTCGTCAAGGAGACACCAGCTGAACCAGAACTCGCTGAGCCGTCAACTAAGCGAACGAGGAGGCCGAAAGACTTCGGAGTTGACTTCGTCACCTTTCATGTGGAAGCAGATCCGCTTACCTATGATGAGGCGATGAAGACCAGAGATGCTGTATTCTGTAAGGAGGCGATAGACAACGAGATTGACTCAATCACCTCCAACCACTACAACAAAAAACCCTTTTAATGACGGCTAAAAAGCGTCATTAATGACGAACCATGACGCTTTTTTTTTCACAGCAACCGTTATGAAAACGGGTGTTATAAATGTTTTTTAAAAGCGTCATAAAATAACCGTCATTAATAGTTTCTATAAAAGCGTTATGAATAGTTAGTATATAGTGCACAATTCAGGACATTTTGAAAGCGTTATGAATAGATAATCTGTATAAGCTCAATGGGGAACATTTATAACACTCAATATTACTGAACTCATCACATTTATAATGCTTAATACTGCACATTATATATTATTTTCCAAAAACTTCTCAATTCAATTTTAAAACAACCACATTGAACTATATTCACAAGAAAATATTGAAATATTATATCACCATCTTCATTACATTATCTCAAAATAGGGTATCCAAATACATATATTTACAACTACTACTTAAATGGATCCTCAAAACAAGTAATTACTTTGGCTTCAACTTGAGCACATCAAAACTGTCAACATCACGTGTAGCAAATCCCTGAAAAAGATAAAAAACACGGAGACCAGGTCCTCATCATTTGTAAGCACTAAAAAGCTTTTTATCATCTCAAGTACCTTCTCAGCATAAGGAAGAAAAGCCTGCTCCGCAGCAGCTGCTACCGAGCCTATTGCAGACTGCATCAAGTCGAAAAGAAGGGTTGTAATAAAGAAGAAAATAATTCTGCTATAGATTTCTACAGAGAAAGACAAAAGAAGCAGAAGTACCATGCAAGTTTCTTGCAGATTTCGAGGACTAGTTTGGAGTGCAGTAATTCATACTTTTATTGAAAATTCGAGATCCACGAGCGTCGAAATGCAGGTTATCGGTGTATAAATATAAGACAATTAGAATCACCCTTGCTGTAACCAATCAAAATCTTTTCAAGAGGGAAAATAACACTAGAGGATCACAGAATACAAATACAAGAAATTAACCACTGACATGCAAAAAAGCACCAAGTTTCTCCATTTGGACAAGATCAGTCTAGTTTTACTCTGTCCAGCTCACCAATTATATCCTCAAACTGCATAAATCATTGTGTGGAATGACATTAACAAACAGTCTACTATGTACATGCAATTCATAAAACCATGTCCCTTATAATGCAAAAGATATTAGAAAGGGTATAGAAATGAGGGCTACAAACCTTTAAAATCTGACGCAAGAAATAATCACCATAGCGCTTTACTGGCTTGGATTCGATGACATGTACAATATCCTGCATCCAAGAACAAGTTTCACAAAGTGAATTTAAAATAGGAGAACATTATCCAATAGTTAATAGATTGCTATATATGGAGATCTCTCAGAAGTAGAAAATTACTTTTTGAAGCTGGGATAACATCGATTTACAAAATAGAACAGAAAAAGAATACTTAACCAAAAGCATGAACATGTGACTATTTAAATATACGATTCTGGAGAAATTGGATTTTTGCAAATAAATAAAGAAAAAGAAAATAAAACACCACAAACATTGCTACCCACCACACCAGCCCTTTTTCTTCTCTAAAGAAATCCATATTGCAACAGATCAAAATAAAAACAGACACCCACAAGAAAACACCCCTTTTCTATCATCTAAGAAAATTAATCTTTACACATAATAGTATAAAGAATTGAGAAACCAAGCAAGTTGATGTCAAAAAACAATCCCTTCATTCCTGACTTGTTTATGCTCTTTGACAAAAAGATTAAGTTCAATATAAGCTTTCAAATAAAAATACAATCAAATCCTACTACTTCTGCTTCCCTCACTAGACAGCAGGTGCAGTTGTTGCATCATAAGTCTATATATGGGCAGGAATGTTGATGGGTTACATGGCTACACATATTACTTGAGCCTTCTGTGCAAACTAAATTTCAAATGATAAATCTTTTAGTTCAATTATCTTCTACAATGACTAATCTGATAAAAATACCAAAAACATAAACAACTCCTTATATAGCCAATTTGATACGTGTTCAACGGTGAAACCAACTGAAACCACAATTTTCATGGAAGCAAAGTCAACTGAACTTTTGCAGATCCAATATATCTTTGGTGCAATGGTATTAAGAATTGAATCACAATCACAAGCTGAAGATTCAAATATAGAAGCATGTGAAGGTTTGACAATCTATCTGTTTGAAAATATTATAAAGCAAAAGAAAAATATAGTCCAGTTTCATAAGCCATGCAAGACCATCAGCTCTTTCCAGACACTGCCAACTAGCCAAACAGTACAAGCATAATTATTCTTCCTATCATGTTTCTAGTTTCTAGAAACTTAAACTACAAAGGGTTATAAACCTTCACTAATGCAGTTCCAAGATAAACAACGGAAGCTTTAATAGAAGTTCCAACTGTATCATACTCCGATCTGCATAGAGAATGAAAAGCTTGTAAGTTCTGATTCTCAAGGTAGTTGGAAGTTACAAACTCTATACAACTCAACCAATACATGCAAAAAAATTAAAACCAAAGGACAAAGAATTGTCCGCATCATATAATCCTCTCAGCATTCCAGCTAACACAAAGTTCAGTTCCACACAGCACGTGAATAAAAATAACAAAAACTTCTATATAACGGACTCCTCACAAATAACCATAAATCTATTCTTTTGACTCAATTTATGAGGCATTCTTTTTCACCCATTACAAATTACCTTGCATGTGGTAACAGATATATCATGATTCAAGACTCAAAAATACACAACAAAGTGCCAAAAGGGGGTTAGTCAACAAGGATAACCGCATGACATGGTTCCGTAATCATGTGTTGGTGAACAGGGATTTATGTATGGTGGTTGAAAAATTAAAATCAACAGTAGTAAATTAAGATTCTAAAATTAACAATGTAAAGAACATAAATATAAGACTTTAGGTGTACAATAGCATGTGATATCAGAGACGTACGCCCATGTTCGAATCTCACTTGACGCGTATTTTAAGAGACAAATTAACTCTGGAGTTTTGATGCAGGGGCCGTCGGGAAACTTTTTTATAAAAACGATTTACCTCGCACAAGTCGCCGATGCTGATGACAAGAGCGCTGGGATTAGGCTCGACGGTGATCCACCTCCCGCCCTTCATCAGCTGCAGGCCCCCGACCTGGTCCTGGAAGAGTATGGTGAGGAAATATATATATATATATATATATATATATATATATATATATATATATATATATATATATATATATATATTTTTGAGAGTTGAAAATTTTGAAAGAAGGTTAGGAGGAGCTGCACCTGGCGCTGTGCTTGTCGGCGTCGTGTCCTTGAGTCGACACGAGGGGGATATGGTACGCCTTGGACCATGACAGCTGCTGCAAGGACGTTGCGCTCGGCGTGCCCCACCGGTAGCTGTCGGCCGAGAAGTCCAGCTGCTTTTCTCCGGCCTTCCTCTCGAACGGCTGCCGGAACACGCCGAGGAGCACCGACCGCATCCTCTCCAGCAGGTCCTGAGGGATGCCGTGGTTCACCACCTGGAAGAAGCCCCACTCGGAGGAAGCGCTCGCGATGCCTTCCTAGCAGTGCTCTGACCGGATTGTCCTCTATTTTGGATCGAGTTCACAGAGGATTAGGTCGAAAAGATTCAGCAGAGAAGAGAAAAGATCAGACTCACCATATCGACTCTTCGTCCTCCCGAGCGAGTTCGAACTCAACAAATCGACCAAAATTTAGTCGATGTCGTCGAAATGGCAGAAACCCTAGAAATCGACGAAGAGGAAAATTGGGGGAGAAGAGGTTTGAGGAGGAGAGCTGCTGCTCCCTTAGAAAATGGATGAGAAATGAATTTTTTTCTCTCCCACTTAGCTTTTATACAGTGAAAAAATTACAAGTTTGCCACCGCTCTAAACTATTAATAACGCTTTATTTTATAAACGTTATAAAAAGCCCAGAATTAGCCCAAACCGTCATAGAAAAAAGGTATTTTTCAACTTAATAACACTTATGTATCAGCCGTCATTAAAACTCCTTATCGAGCGTCATTAAAAGAGTTTTTTGTTGTAGTGAACAACACATGGGTATTGGTTGACCTGCCAGATGGAGCAAGACCCATCGGATGTAAATGGATCTTCAAGAAGAAGATGAAAGCAGATGGAACCATTGACAAGTTCAAGGCCAGGCTAGTGGCCAAGGGATTTGCTCAGAAGCAGGAGATCGACTACTTTGATCACACTTATGCTCCAGCAGCTCGGATGACAACCATCAGATTGCTAATTGCTCTAGCAGCAATACACAAGCTGGTGATACATCAGATGGATGTGAAAACGGCATTCCTTAATGGCGAGCTGACCGAAGAGATCTATATGCAACAACCAGAAGGTTTTATCGTCAGAGGTCTGGAAGACAAAGTCTGTAAGTTGATGAAGTCTCTGTATGGTTTGAAACAAGCTCCCAAAATGTGGCATGAGAAGTTTGACAAGGTGATAAGGTCAAATGGCTACAGGGTCAGTGAAACAGACAAGTGTGTCTATACAAAGTTTGCTGAAGGAAGAGGAGTAATCGTTTGTCTTTACGTGGACGACATGCTAATCCTAGGTACGGATTTAAGCTGCGTCACTGAGACAAAGAAATTCCTCTCGACCAAGTTCAGTATGAAGGACTTGGGGGATGCCGACGTAATCTTGGGGCTCAAGATCATCCGGACAGGCACTGGAATAGCGCTGTCACAATCTCATTATATTGAGAAGATGCTCACTCGCTACGGGTATCAAGATCTTCCTATAATTGATACACCGTACCGGAGTGATCAGAAGCTGGAGCCAAATTCGAGGGAAAGCGTCAGGCAGTTGGAGTACGCTAGCGTCATCGGAAGCTTGATGTACGCTACTACTGCCACAAGGCCTGACATAGCTTTTGCCGTGGAAATGCTGAGTCGGTTCACTAGCAATCCAGGCGTTGAGCACTGGAAAGCTGTGAAGCGTGTTATGCAATATCTCAAGAAAACTCAGACATATGCACTTTTCTACAGCGGAGATCCGTCAGTAGTGGAAGGCTTCAGTGGTGCTAGCTGGTGTTCAGATATGGAGAGCGAGTATTCCACAGGTGGATTCGTATTCGCCATGGGTGGAGCTGCTATATCGTGGAAGTCGAAGAAGCAGACTATATTATCTCGCTCCCCCATGGAATCTGAATTCTTTGCATTAGATGCTGCTGCAGATGAAGCAGAGTGGCTTCGGGAGCTCATGTATGATCTTCCGGTGGTTGGGGCTCAGATACCGGCAATACCGATATACTGTGACAACCAGGCGGCAGCAGTAGTGGCATCAAATGAACTCTTCAATGGGAAGAAGAGGACGGTACGGTTGAAGCACAGAGCAGTGAACGATCTCATCAAAAGGGGCGTCATTGCAGTAATCGATGTTCAGAGTCAGGAGAACCTGGCGGATCCGTTCACGAAGGGCCTCAAACGCCAGCTGGTCGAGGACACGGCAAGGAAGATTGGTTTGAAGGCATTCTAATACTGTGTCATTGTAATCCTATCAATAAGATTTATGTTATTGGTTCAAAGAGAAATCTACCAGACATCTAACTTTTGATTCAAGGGAGGACCGTTGACTGGCAAAATATCAGTTAACAGTGGGTACTTGTTCTGCAGAACATGGAAGGGTTACGGACCCATAACCACTTTTGTCTACTATGTATTTCTTGCAAAAAATTGATCCTGTGGGAAGGATGGCTTAATGCCTTAATGAGTTCTCAGACAGAGTGAAGGTCTGTTATGCTTTACAGGAAGCATGGTGGCGCAACAACCACAAAGGAGTGTTACAACTCTATGCTACAGTGGGGTGACTCCACTATGAGGTTCTCAGGTAGGGGTAAAGCATCGGCTTTGTTAGCCAAGTCACAGACGGCGTAGCACCACATATAGGCAGGTAGCCTAATGTTGTATAATCGTAATAAAGAGAGGTAGACAGCACTACAAAGAGGACGATGTCCTTATGTTATAGTGGCATGACACCACGAAGAGGTACCAGGTAGGGTAAAGCCTCGACTTTGTGAGCCATATCATAGCGGCGTAACACCGCACGGAAGTGCAAGGCTTCATGCTGGGTAGTTTGGCACTACAAAGAGACCTGTGACCTCATGCTACAGTCGTATAATACTACGATGAGGTACCCAGGTGGGGTAAAGCCTCGGCTTTAATCCATGTCATAGCGGCGTAGCACCGCAAAGAAGCAATGCTTTATGCCATGACTCTTTATAAAGAACTCACCTATAGTGTATGGACAGAGATATCGGGCCGTCTCTTGAGGGTAAACTTGTAGACGCCCAAAAATTATACACTGAAACCAGGCTGGCACAAGGCCTTCAATGTACAGCCAGAAGCACAGTTGATGTCATTATGTGAGTAGGAAGAATTGCAGTTATGGTGCAGAATTCAAGGCTTAGTCCATTATTGTATCATGCTGTTATTTAACCTATGCGGGAAGATTCAAGTCGTAGCGATATCTCTCCTAATGTATGATGGGCAGTCACTGTGAGGAACGCTCAACCCATATATTAAGATATGTGGGAGATTATTGGTGTTTTTGCCTTTGGACTAGAAAAGATAGTCCCACATCGGCTACACCAAATGGTGAGTATCTCAATATAATGTATTGCTTTTGTTGAGGTGTGCACATGAGGTGTAGTAGGGCACAAGTTTGTGCCATGTGGGAGTATTTTTCTAGAAGGAAAAAGGATTAAATCCAACAAGAATGCAAGTTAATTTTTGTTGTGCGGACTCGGACTCGGACACGGACTCCAGGATGTCTCGTGCATGCACGGGAGTGTTCGGGGGGTAGGCGTGGACTGACACACTTCTATGCTGATTGTGGGATGATCTAAAATATCAAACTCTATTTTTGAGTATTGGTATTTTAGTCCCACATCGGATAGGAGAAGAGGTGAAGTCTCAACTCCACTCTATAAATAGAGCCCCTTGGCCTCCTTTGAAAGATGTACCAAGAAGAGAGTTGAGGGTATCTGTTAAGTCCAGGAAGCCCGTTCAAGTCTCAAATATTGACTTACGAGCGTTCCAGAAGTTCTTCGTGAACTTGCTGGCTCCTGGAAGCTTTTCGTGCTCGTGTGGGCGAATAAAGCTTTGAGCAACGGTGGTTCATTCACCCCAACATCTCATTCTCGCCTGTCATCACTGCTGTTGCCTTTTACAATAACTTCTTTTTAGAAGCTCTACTGCCGATAGTTGCTTGCACAAAGTCTCTTTAGATTTTTTTGTGTATTACGTAGAATCTTTTTATATCCTCGTAATTCAGAATCCTCCAGGATCTCTATTGCGCATCTTCTTTAAGGTGCTGTATTTGAAACATTGTGTGTACAATTGTTTCAGTTTCAGAATTTTCCATCAAAAATTGTGCCCCGGCACTAACAATTATGTATATATATCTATATAGGTTTATGCCCATCAAAAATATACATAACCAATAAACCTATATAGAATTGTGTATAGACCTTAGGCCCAATGTGAATTTTATAATAATACTTATTATATTCCTATAGGCTTAGGTCCCAACAATTAGAATATCATATACATGTACACACATATTGGTTTAAATAAGAAATTCTTATAAAATATAATTTATATAAAATATTTATATGTCAATAGCTATGAAGTATGCCACAATTTTAACTGATTTTCACGCATATGACATAGATATGGCTTCGCCATCCCCATCATCTATTTAGGTCAAATATATAAATTAGGAAAAAAAATCTGGGGGTTTAAAATTAGCCTCAAAATTAATCCTAAATTTGATATTTTAAAAAAATTAATATAAAATTTGTTATTATCCACTATATAAAATTTGTTCAAAATTTGTTTATTTAAATGTTCAAAATTTATTTATTTAAAAACTAATGTAAATTTCATCTAGTTATAAATTTTGTTATCATCAATACAGAATTCGCTATTATCCATGAAGATATATATAGTTAAATATTACCCTCAAAAGTCAAATTATGGTGTCTCTTTTTTATAAAAGTATATATAATTTATTATTATCCATATGCAAAATTTCCTATTTATCAAATTTAGATTAAATTATTCATTGGATAATATATTTTTTATAAAATGGATAATAAAATAATTTTGTGATCCTTAATTGGTTAATTTGTTATCATGGATAATAAGATATTCAATTGATAATAAGATAATTTTATATATTGTATTGATCAAAATTTTGCATATGATAATTATGTTATTCTGAATGGATAATTAGAAAAATTATACAATGGATAATAAGAAAATTTACACAATGGATAATTTTTTATTACTCATTTTGAATAATTTAATTTAAACTTGACAAATAAATAACATTTTGTATGGATGAATTTTTTTTTAAATATATTAAAAATTAGGATTTTGAAGCTAACTTGTAACTAAATATCCTTTATGTATAATAACAAATTTTGTATTGAGAAGAACAAATTTTATACTAAATAAAATTTATATTAATTTTTAGCTAAATAAAATTGAACAAATTTGATACAAATTTACAATAATTTTTTACCTAAATAAATTTTGAACAAATTTGATAAAATAGATAATAGAAAAATAATTTATATTGATTTTTTTAGAAAACAAAATTTTGGCCTGGCGTCCTAAAATTATTCTAACTACCTACATAAATCCTATAACAAATTCAAATATATTAAATATTCATTTATATGCAAACTCACTGCATAGTATTGTCTAAGCATATATCGAAACCAAAGTTCAAAAGACATATCTATAATTAATTTTAATTAAAACATATTCAAATAGTATTTAAACTATTTTAATATAATTTAATTTCTTATAATATCTTAATAATATTAATTATATTTTTGGGTTATTTAGTTTTAGGGTCTCACATATATATGGAAATTAGGGTTTGATGTTGAGCGCGTGTGGAAGCGTTTGCCAACCCACCTGATGAAAATTAACCCCCGTCTAACGGACACCAAGCACAAGATGAAGACAACTATATGGCTAAAATATTCTATCAACATCTTATTTTAGATCATAATAGGATTTCCTAAAATAAGAATCCTATTATATCTAAAATAGCACAACACCAATTATGAACATCCAAATCTAATTAAATCAAATATTTAACTAGATTTGGATTCCATAAATATGTTATTATCAAATCCAGACTGTACTCCAATGATCTTTCTCTCGAGTCTGATGAGAGGGTATTGACCCCATGGTTCCTCAACTGGACTCCACGCCTGTCGTCCCACGACAGAATACCTGCTCCCCAATGCCGCTGATCTTAATCCCCCCGAATTGCTTTGCATCTTCTTTCGTCTCCAGCTCCTCGACCGTCACATTGACACTAGCTGCCATGCGTAGCGACTCCTGTACCATTGGGATCTTGTCGATATCAATAACACGACCAAGACTAAAATTCCTGACGATCAGCCTCACTATAAGTCTCGGCTGCCTGTTTTTGACTTCTGTCTTCCTGCGGAACATGCAACCGTTTCGTCGAGCTTCTTCACCCTTGGTTGGCCCAACCAAGCGGATGGTGTGGTTCTCACAAGATTCAAACTCCTAAACCTGCCCACCTTCGTGTCCGAACTTCAAGCTCTCCCATACACATATGTCCTCGAACATAACATCGCGTACTGTGTATTTCGTCAATGACCTACAACTCCCCCTGAACTGTGTGAATGATGATGCTCCCGCCTCAGATTGAGTTTTCTGCAAACCTTAATCTCCTTCTTGGCTTTGAACTACTAAAACTGATGTCGCTCCGTAAAGATTTGACAAACCACCTGTCGCTAAAACTGTATCCGTAGAGCAACTTCCACCTGGAGACCGACCAACTGTTATGGGACCGACAAACTAACCCTCAATATTTGACTCATCACCATCCATCACTTTGTCTCGACGAACCAAATCCTCCGTATCCCTCAAAGCATCTAGAAGCCCCTCCTCAGCAAGTTCTCGACGATCCACCTCATGTTGAACACCCCTCGAGGCTCCATCTAGTGTCTTTGGTTTGCGCCTATAGCTCAGCGGCTTGAGCCTGTACATGCCACAACATAAATCTTCTCGAGCCAGCTGTTGGAAACCATTCGTAAGCATCCAATCTTTGTCCCCAAACAGACTGTGACAGCCATCATCTGCTAGTCTCCCTAATGAAACCAAGTTGTAGCACAAACTCGGTATATATTGCACACCCCTGAGGATAAACTTCTCACTAAACTCTGTCGTCAAGTACACATCACCGATGCCTACAACTGCAGCCGTCCCCTTATCGTCCATCTTTACATATCTAAACCTGCTGCCACAGTATGACGTGAAGATCCTCCTATGTAGATTGGCGTGATACAATGCTTCTGTATCTATGACTCGGTCGCTATCATGACACATGCTACAAGGTTCCTTTGTGTCGGTCGCTACGATGATGATATCTCCAAACGCTGTGAGATCCTCCTGACCGTCCTTGTCTTTTGCCTTCTCAGTTTTGAGCTTCATGTTATTTCTCTTGATATGACGCCTTTCGCCACAGTGATAGTAGCCCTCCTTGCGGTCCACAATCGCAAGATTTTGAGAACTCCCCCTATCCTCGCTTGTGACTTGGGTCTTCCCTTCCCATAGAAAGCCATCAGAGAGGACTCCTACGATGATTCTACTTGCTTGTGCTGGACCTCCTCATTCAACAAGCTACTGTTGACTGCCTCTATCATGACAACTCTATCAAGCACGGAGTTGCTCACCGATACCACCAATGTCTCCCATGTTGGCCCATTGGTCATGGTTGAACCAGATTTTAATAATTGATCTAACCGTATCTCGATATAAGGGCTACATGGACGAACATCGATAGCCTGTGCCTGCATCCGTTCAAGACTTTGGAACTTAGGGATGTATTTATCGTTGCATCTGTATTTTAATTATTAATGTACTTTTGTATTTTATTGAGTCTAGGAATACATTTGTAACGCCCCAGTCCCAAAATACGTAGGACTATGAACGTAGACATGCCAGCTGTATTCATACGAAGTATACTCCAATATATGGAAGCCTCGTATAAATACATAAGCTGCAAAATGCAGTAGAACCATAACTAATCTCATCCACACAGAATAAATGAATAAAAGATCATATAATGAGAATAAATTTGTCTTGATACAATGTGTTGGGCGGAGACAAATCTACTACCAACAAAATAAGGAAAAGTACATAGAAAAATGAAATGAGTGGCGAGCGAAGCGAAGATGATCCAAGTGCAATCATCCTCGAGAAATAGCAATGAACACGGCTAGAGCTAAAGCACCTGCGAAGAACAATAGCACACACCTGGGGAGATAACCAGGTCCTCAGAGGGACGTAACAAGACACATAATAGCATGCCATATAAACTGAATAAATATTGCTCAAATAAATAAGTAAATCAAATTATAACATGTTCCAATACGCACCTACTGAACGAGCGTACATCCCCCCAACCAAACAAGGACAGGGGATGGTAAACTAATTCACGGTAACGTATCTTCCCATGCTATGAATCCAATATGGTATCCGGACCCAAACAAGGTTCAATACCTTCTCATCGAAATAGTAAGTCACACCTACAACCAAACAAGGACAAGATGTGACGAACTAATTCGCGACAAGTTATTGTTCCAAGCCACGGTCAGATACAAGTACCCAAACCAAAAGTACCCGTACCTAACGGATAGGGTAGCCTACTATTCTATGTAAAATATAGTTAAGAACAATCCTTCCTACGCATGGGCCCTGGCTGAATAGGATCGACATAGTCCCTCCATGGGCACCAGAGGCCCCATCAGTAATCATGGGTCATCAACCCCGTATCTCCAGCGGAGAGTCCGGGTCACAAGGGAAGTGCATCGAAGCCCATACGCTAAGGAATTGTCCTCCCCGCCCAATGCCTACTGTGTTGTATCCACAACACAAACCACTATAACCGCTAAGTCAAACTAGCATGCAACTTCTATTAGCGGTTATTCCTATCGCACGGCTTGTACGTACTGGTGGCCAGCCAATCACGCACTTCCGTATTCTATATGCGACACACAACTCCGTGTTTACAACGTGTCAAGGCCAATGAATGCAACACACAAGGTGGTCCCTTAATTCTAGGTTTAATGCGTAAGAAAAATAATACATAGCAGGAAATAATGAACAGTAAGTTCTAACAGGTTAAGCCATGTATCACAGTTTATTTTGCATAAAGAAAATAATAAACATGCATGAAATATGAGCTAAAATAAATAAACAGCTAATGGCAAGGTGTCTTGCCTGGTAGGACGCCTGGTGTGCTGCGATGATCAAGGTGGCACGATCTGCAACTTCAGTGTAACAGCTACACAAGGGGACCTCTGTTGGTGGCATGGATCGTGTCATTGAGTCAAGAAGGGTCAAATTAGTTAGGGTGGACATAAGGTAGTCTAGATTTTGGAAGGAATAGGAACATGATTAGTCATGGTCAAGAATCGATAATCGAGGAGATTTGCGGAAATAAATAAATATCTTATTTTGAAAATAGTTTTGATAGTTGTAAATAATTTGTTGAAAGAATACTTTTAGGTAAGAAGATATACTTTGAAAAATCTAAAAAAAGAAAGGAAACCAGTAAAGTATAAGAACTAAATTTTGTCAAAGTAGTCTTTGGAATATTTATATTTATAAAAAGATTTTAAAAATCTTTTTGAGAATAGTATTTACAAGTCATAAAATTTATATTTAAAATCTAAAGGTAAACTATCTCCAAATATTTGGGGATAAGCCCCTACTAATTTGTTACAAAAAGATTATATAGTTTTTAGGAAATTTATATACTACATATATTTATAGTTAATAAAATAGTATCACTACCTGGTACTAACAGTGCAACCACAATATAGATAAATAATAATAGTTTTTAAAGCTTCCCATAAAATTCCTATTTTAATAATGCTAACAAGTTAATAAACAGTTCATAAAAGGTACACAATAGCATAATACTAATAATAACAAAATAATAATAATAATAATAATAATAATAATAATAATAATAATAATAATGGATATAATAATAGTGACAGCTCTGCTGTCCTCTTAAATAAAAAAACGTAAAAGAAAGAGGGAATAGAGAGAGAAAGGGGAGAGAGAGGTTGAGGGGGGTTTCGAGAGGGGGAGCGGTCCGACGGCATTAGGTGGCGGCGGACGGTGGAGGAGAGGAGCTGCGGTGGTCGGGCGCGGGGGTTAGGCGGATCGGGACGGGCGGAGCGGCAGTTGGTAAGGGGCGAGCGCGGCGGAGGGTTCCAACGGCGGCACGGAGGAGATGCTTGCGGCACTGCCTCATCGAGTCCGGCGAGGAGGAACGGAGGGTCAGGGCTGCTCGAGGTGAGTCGGAGAAGAGGATACGGGGAGAAGAGGGGGCGGATCAGTGGTCCGACGGTCGGCACGCGGTGGTGCGCTCCACGGAGGCGGTCGGTTGGGGTTTCGCCGGACGGAGGAGAGTTGTGGTTTGAGCGGCGCGGTGCTATCCAGCCGCAGGTGGCGGAGAGGAGGCTGTCGGGAGAAAAGGCGGCGGTGGTACTCGGCCATGCGCGACGGATGCATGCGGTCCGGCCGGCGGTAGAGGGGGTCGCGCGCGGGAAGGGTGGTTTGAGGCTGCGGCCAAGGTGGTCGCCGTCGAGGTGAGTCTATGGTTTTGGTTTTCTTAATTTTTGGTTTTGGTTTGGGGCAGGATGCCGATGGTGGTGGTGGTGTTACTAATGGTGGTGGCGGCCTGCCGCGGCAGTGGCGGCCTGCCGCGGCAGTGGCCGCGGTGGTGGTGTCGGTGATATGTTGATGGTGGTGGTAATGGCGGGTCGACGGGGACGCTGTGGCGGTGTTGGTGATGATGACGACGCAGATGGTGGTGGTCTGGACATGGCGGCAACGGTGGTTGGATGGTGATTGGTCGGAGTGGCCAGGCAGTGGTGGTGGTGGTGATCGGGTGTCGGAATTCGGAAAGGTACTGCTGCGAGTTTACCGCAGCCAGGGATGGCACAGCAGCTAGGTTTTAGGATTAGGGCGGGTTAGGATTAGAGTTGGGATTTTGGGAATTGTGTCCTGCGAGACACGGGTGGAGTCGAAGTCGTATCGGGGACGTGTCCGACACGAGGAATTGATGTAACTGTAAAAATGGAATAAGATTATGGATTGGGACGGGGACGGGGACATGGATACGATTCACTCACGTGGGAAATTTATTTGTGGATGAATAATGTGGAGGAGTACCTGCCTATTTATAGGATGTGGGAATTCCCACTTAGATATGGACTAGAAATATTTACCCAAAAATAGATAATGCGTAATTTAATTTGAATCCATTTAAATCCAAATCCAAATCCAAATCTAAATACAAATCGAATTTAAATCTAATTTAAATTCTATCCTTTATTTTAAAATCAATTAAGGTACTCAAACTGCAAATATAGATATCACTTTACTATTTAAAATATATCCATAAATCAAATCAAAAATTTTAAATCTTCACAATAATTTCGAAATGTATTTTCCAAAATACTAATAATAAAAATTTCGAAAATAATAATTCTTTTTGAATAATAAAATATTAATATTAATAATTTCGAAAATTACACTAATAAAATATTTATGAAATATATGTACGTACAAAAAAATATTATTTATTATTAATAACTGTATAAACGAAAGCCTTTGCGTAAATAAAATAAATAAAATAATGAATTTGAAATTTTTGGTACGATAGCTAAATAATTATTATGTATAATATTTTGAAACCATAAAAATAGAAGAAAAGTATTTTTTTTTTTAAAAATATGTACGCCCGCACATAATCGTACTCGTCGAGCAAATTTAAAAAATAAAATTTCGTGCGTGACGTACAATACAAAATAAAAATATCATTAACAAATTTAATAAATAAAAAAATAGCAAAAATTTAAGGGTTTTACAACATTGTAAACTGTATTGTACTGCAAATAAGCTACCTAAGAAATATTTTTAAAATACCCTTTTCGTTTTAAAATAAGCCTAAATTATATCCTTACTGTTTGACCTTTCAAAAGCCCAAAACCAAACCAATTCTGGACCAGAAGAATTCAGCACGAATTTGCCCCAAATTTTGCACGAATTTGCCCAAAATTCGGCTGTCCTGAACGTTTGATTTTAAACTCAGTCTTTCCACAGTTATGGATGCAACAGCTATATGTCGAGATTCTCTCATAGAATTTTGTCTGAATTATGTCCGAATTCTGTCCGAATTCTCCTTTTGAAAATCCTATAAATAGAGAAGAAATTCTACCATTTCAACTCACTCATTCACCTTTATAGCTCTTCTCTCTAAGTTTACTACGATCTTCCAAAGCTCCACTAAGCTTTCAATTTCAAATTCCAAGCCAATTATAATTCTCTATTCGATTTTCCAGTACGATACGGTCTAGAAGTTCAAAGTGATTGTAATCAAGAGGCTTGATAGAAGTAAGACACTCAATTGAAGTAGGTCGAGTGCTTCGGATCAAAGCTCGCATTTGTAGAATTTGCAAGGACTTCGTATGAAAACTTGTATTTTTTCATAGTAGATTTCAATCGGGAGCTAGAGTTCTCTCGACTGGATTAGTCCTCTGTGAAACCTGCAATTTCGAAATTTATTGAATTATTGGATTCTCGAAAATTAATTGCATTTTTGGTTGTCAATTGGATTTGGTTTGCAGCAGAGTATTTTAGTTAGCTAGTTGTTATTATTATTATTATTATTATTATTATTATTACTACTACTACTATTATTATTATTTTAGTCAGATCAGGAAAATAATTATTTCAAAAATAAATTAATTGGATTTTTTATTGTGGCCCAGTCCCGATTCCGTGTCCGGGTTCCGATTCCGAGTCCGACCCGAATTCGAAACCCCGAACCTGATTTCTTTTAAAAAAGAAAACAAATTATAAAATTTTGATTTTTTTAAAGAAAGAAAAAAAAGTATAATTTTTATAAAAAAAAAATTTTCTAATCTACCCTCGCCTTTTTTCCAGCATCTTACCCGCTGGATTTCCGCTCACGAGCCCCTATTCCTTCTCCACTCTCCCTCTTCCCTCCTAAATTCACTCTCCTCCTCCCTTTCTTAACCACTCTTTCTCCCCTTCATTCTCGTTCTCCCTCTTTACTTCTCAAAAACCCTCACTTTTTAATCCCTCCAAAACTCATAGGGAACTCCAAACCCTATCCCTAGCCCTAATTCTCCAAATCTCTCCCTCCTCTCCTCTTTCTCTCCCTGAATTCGGTCCGACCGCCCCAAGCCCCGTCCGCGAACCGCCCGGCTCCGCCCTGCAAGCCTCTAACCGGCCGCCCCACTCGCGACCGACCCGACCGGCCGCCTCCCGACCGGCTGCCTCCCGACCGACCACCTCCCGACGACCCTGCGGCCCTGTGCCGCTGTTCCGCCCGCGATCTCGCACCCCGTGGTATTCTATGCCGCAGTTCGGTCCACCCCGGGCCCCGATCTGCCGTCCCACGGCTCCCGTGCACTGTCCGCGCACTGTCAGCACTCCGGTGCGATGTTCCGAGTCGATCCTGCTGTCCGCGTGCGTCTGGATCGTTCTGAGTCTGCACAGATTAATTCTTTTCTCTATTCTTGCATCTGAGAGCTCTAGCCGAGCACCCGAGGTATAATTCCGTGTCCCTGTGTCCCTTCCGTTGGTGTGTCGAGTTACATGTCGATGATGACACGGCCCCGACCCCGTTACGGGAATCGATATTTTTTGATATTATTGTGTTAGGGGATGCGACGTCCGACTTCTACTCGGATTTGTGTTTTGTGGATTATCTCTTTAGTGATTCTTTAGTTGGATTTTTATTGGTATGTTAAGTTTTCCTATGGATGGGACAATATTCATATGCTGTGGTTGGCTTTGGTGGCTTACATTCATTTTGGGTTGGACTTTGTATGTATAATATGGTGTTGTCTCCCTGGTTTGGGACCGATTTTTTGGGGTGGATTGGTATCGCCTCGTGGCTAGGTTGCCCTAGTTACAGAGGAGGTGTTGCCCAAATTTTCAAAAAAGTATTTCAAAATAATAGTATTTAATTAAGTTCAGTAATTTGGTAATTTAAACTCTATTTTCGAAATCCGGTCTTTGCAAACGGTTTACAAAATTGGTTTTCAGTAGGCTTTAAGTGTTGGATTTTGTGAGTTTTCTGTATCCTCTGTTGGGCGACGACCGTATCGGTCGGATGAGCCTCGGCGAAACGCAAACGCTACAGGACCTTCATGTACGTTGAGGCGTAAGCCAGCAACGTGAGATTGCATGACCAAGTCTGAGGCGTACACACTTTTCTATAATTTATATTTAAATTATATTTTATTATTAGAACTTGTTACTGGCCTTTAGTATTTTGGGTGCAGGGCCTCGACCTTCTGTTTGGACCGCTTCACGGCACTCAGAGCTCGCCTCAGCTATTTAAATTTAATTTATTTAATAAGTTGTAAGGGCATAAGCCCAGCTTTTCTTTATTTTTCTGTGGCCCTATATTGTGTAGTTTAGATTTTCTATTTCTTTTCTGAGTTGGTTATTTGCGTAGCTAGACATATAAATTATATTTGAGTATTAATTATTTTGTATAAAAAATAAAGATTTCTTATATTTAAGTAAAATGGGTAATTACTAGTAAGTTAACAAGTCTATGCTTTATCACTTAAAGAAATTTAGTTATATATATATATATATATATATTTTTAATCCAAACAGCATTTTATTGAATGATAAAGGTGGCTCTTAACGAGCATTACAGGTACCAGGGGCCAAAACACACAAAAAGTCCTGGAAGACAAAGTAGGCAATACATAAAAGTAAACCTAAAATTTCGGAGTCCTAGTGTGTCTTGAAA
This sequence comes from Iris pallida, assembly GCA_029216955.1. Lineage (NCBI taxonomy): Eukaryota > Viridiplantae > Streptophyta > Magnoliopsida > Asparagales > Iridaceae > Iris > Iris pallida. The sequence continues at coordinate 35,233 of JANAVB010037707.1, forward strand.
GCATTTCGAAAATACGGGAACCGACTTTCGAAAATTCTCAAGACTCCCAAAACGAAAGCGCTAGGCGGGTGTGGGCGCTCGGCCCTAGGGGAGCGTGTGGGAACACAACCCGAGATTTGATTTTTTTTTTTGAATACAAATTAAGAAAATTAATTCAAAATTTGAAATTCGCATGCGCGGGGGGGGGGGGGGGGGACACCGCCCGAGACAGTGGGCGCGTCGCCCAAAGGGTCACGTGGAGGGACGTGCGGCCCGAGGTAGGCGCTCTGATCGGGGGGCTCTCTGCCCGAGAGACGCCCAGCCCGATGGGGACAGGCACGCCGCCCGAAGCCGGAGGACTCCGACGGGTGCGACTGGGAGGGGGGCGTCAGGCGGGGCTCCGACAGCGGAGCCGAAGACGCTGGGGAGACTGGGCGACGCACGGGGCCGGAGCTGGCCGGGAAGGGCACCGCGTCGGCGAGACCAGGCGGAGTCGGAGACGACCGGGCAAACTCGCGGTGGGGCGCGCTGACTGGCCGGCTGACGCAAGGCATCAGCCACCGGGGAGGGAAGAGGGAGACGAAGCGTCGGCAGCGGCCATGGCGTCGCGGCAGCGGGGGATCGAACCCGGAGGGGACCGGGCGGTGGAGGCGAGCGCCGCGCGAAGGGAAGGGGCCGCCGGCGTCAGCTCCAGAAGGAAGGGGGCTGACGCGGCGGAGAGAGCGGTCTACCATCGTCTGAAGGAGGGGGCCTCCTGCGCGCGGCGCTGGGAGCGCCGGAGACGGGAGAAGGATGGGGAGGTTGCGACTCCGGGGAGGAACGCCGATGGCGGCGTCGAGCGGGCGTCCGGCGCCGGGGACGGCGATGAGCGGGCGTCCGACGCCGGGGACGGGGAAGAAGCGCTAGCTGGGGAGCGCTGCTCGAGGGCCGGAGCTGGAGGAGAAGCTCTGGGGGCGGAGGCGCAACACGCAGGAGAGGAGACGTCCACCGTCGACTGGAGGGAGGTGGCCAGGAGGGGTGAGGCCAAACCCGGGCCGCCGAGAAGAGCGATGGCTGGAAGAAGCGGGACGGGCCCAGCCGATGGAGCGGGGAGCCACGGAAGAGAGAGGAAGGCCGGCGGCGGGAGACTGGCGGGCGGCACCGTGGGGGGGCCACCGACGGTGGAGGGGTCGCCGTCGAGGGAGCCGGAGCCAGGGAAACTCCCAGGGAAAAGGCGGGAAGGGCAGGGGCTGCGCCAGAACCACCAGGGGCTGGGGGGCGCGGAGAGGGGGCTGCCGGAGAGGCGGCGGGCCACTGAAAGGGAAGGGCAGACGAAGACGAGGGGGGCGGCGCAGCAGGGGGAGGAGGGTGAGGCGCCGTGGAAGACTGGCCCGGCGGAGCCAGGCGCGGCCCCGGCGAGGGGCCGGGGAGAAAGGAGACTGAAGGGGGGACAGGAGGGGGAAGGCGGAGGCTCGGCGGCAGCAGGCGCCGTCGATCCGCGGCGGATCCGGCGACGGCGACGTCTAGGTCGCGGCCGACGACGAAGGGGAGGGAGAGGACGGCAGCACGTCGGGCAACAAGGGGAGGAGGACGCGTCGCCCGGAGGGAAAAGTCTCGAGGCGGGGGGCGGCAAGGGGAGAAGGCCTGCGGAGGCGGCGGGTGGCGCGGGCTGCCAGGGGGCGGCCCACCTAGGTGGCGCCCACCAAGGGGCCGGCCACTACGGGGAGATCCGCCCCCGGCCGGAGCCGGCCCAGGGATCGCCCCAGAGAGTGGGGCACAGCATCCCAACCCCTTTCTCTATATCAATTTATATATATATATATATATATATATATATATATATATATTTATATATGTAAGCCCCCTAATTTTCTACTACGGATTTTTTTTATTTAAAATATATGTTTGTATTTATTTTTGTACTTCGTATCTACACGTCGTATACGAATTCGCTTTTTTGTACTTGCGTAGCGCACGAGAATTGCGTTTCATAATTTCTCGACGAGTGCGAATATATGTCGAGGTACATATGTTCGAAAAATATTTTATTATAAATTTTATTTTTATAGGAAAGGTACATGTTCAAATAATATGTGATATTTTTAATTTCTAAAAAGAGTTATTTGTTCGTCGTTTAAAAATGAGTGGTGATTTGAAAATTTGTGGTTTATATGAAATGTTTCCAAATATTTTGCGAAAGGTGAAATTTGGCTATTAATAAATTGTTATTTATAAAAACTAGTTTATGATTTAATATTTAAGTATTTATCATGATTTTCAAAATTAATTATTACCATATTTATTTAATTATGAAAATAATATTTAGAATTTTGTTGATGATAATATTTGCTTAAATATGGTAATTTAAGTTAAGTATAGAATTAATTTGGATTGGATTTGATTTGAATTGGATTTGGATTTTGTTGAATTGACTTTAAATCTATTTAATTAAATGATGAATTATCTAATTTGGATTTAAATAAATCCCAATCTCTATCCAACTGGGAATTCCCACCTCCTATAAAAGAAGAGGTACTCCTCCAGCAATTTTTCATCCACAACCAAACAGTACATCATGTCTGTGTTCCCTGTCTATCCACTAGATATATCCCTTACAAGTACAATATTCCTCCAGAGTTCGACAATCCCGGACTCGACACCCACTCCGTGTCACGCAGGACACCACCACGCCATCCCCGTCACCCGAGCATCACATCCGCCACCATCTCGATCCCTGCCACAGCCAACACCACCACCCTCGCCGTCGTCAGCATCCCGACAACACTTCCACAACCAACTTCACCACCGTCAAGGCCATCGCCACTCCCATCTTCGATATCATCCCCTCTTCCACCCGTCGACGAACATGGCCAACACCCGAAGAAACCCCACAACATTACCACCACCGTCCAAAATTCCCCGACAAAGAAAAGAAGGAAAGCGAACCCTAACCTGAGCCGCCGCGTCCTGTCCACCGGCCTCCGACGTGAGCGGAACTGCGCGCAGGGCCACCACGGGTGGCCGTCTCCTGACCGCATCCGCCAAAATCGCACCGGCCCAGGGGATCGCCGCCATTGCCCCGTGGGGGCGCCTCACAAGAACCCTCCGCACCACCACACTGGGCCGCGCCAACACTGACAGGGCGCCGCCGCCGAGGCTCAAATCCGCGCCCGACTCTGCCGCTTCTGCCGCCCGGAGCAGCGTCGCGGCACAGTCCCTAGCCGCATCGTCGACGCCACCCCGGAGGAGCTCCAGCCACCACACAGCAAGTCACCGCCTCTGGCGCTCCTCTCCAGGCGGCCGTCGCTCCACGTCGGCAGAGCCGTCGCCTCCAGCGCGCCCATCCGCTCCACTCGTCGCCCCATGTAATTCCCTCCTCTGGAAATCCTCGTCCGCCGCCCAAGCCCCGGTGCTGGACCGCAGGCGTCTGCTCTCCGCCGCCCGGCTTCTCCGCGACCGCACCTCTCTTCTTCCGACCGCCAAAACCCCCGACTCCGTCGATTTTGCTCCTAATCTGGTGCTCTCCGCGTCCACCGGCCGCCGTGCCACCGAGATCCCCACGGAAGACCGCAGCCGTCGCCGTGAGCCGAGCCCGGCGCTCAGCACCTCCGCGCAACTCTCGGTGAGCACCCATGTAACCCACTCTCCGCCTTTTTCCTTTTCTCAACTCTCTCTCTTACTGTGGGCTACGAAACAGTATAGGGATATTTATTCGTATTATTATTATTTATTATTATTATTTATTATTATTAGGATTTTATTATATTGCTGTTATAACTTATCATCATTATTATTATTATTTATTATTATTATCATTATTATTATTATCATTATTATTATTATTATTATTTTTTTTTTGAGTTGATTGTTATACTCTTTTAGCATTAATATTTTCTGTTAAAATTGTTTGTTTTATTTACCAATTATTTTGTTAATAACAATGTATATAATAAAGACAGTAAGTATGCAGAAGTTATTAAATTTTGGCAAAGGTAGTTTTCGACCTAAAGAAATTATTTTGACACGCGAAGAATTTTAGTCCAAAACCATTTTGCTTCAAACTTTTTCCAAAAATTATTTTTAACTAGTAAAAAAAAAGGTTTTCGAAATTATAAATGATTTCGAGTATTTAAATAATTGTTTAAATTATCTTTACTAATAAGATACATGTTATCTTCATAGAAATCCTATTTTTGGTAAACTTATATTTTTAGCCTAAATCGATTTTTCCACATTTTCAAATATTTGTCAAAAATAAATTATTTTTACTAATAAACATGGTTTTCAAGTATTATACCTATTGTTTTAGGAAATAATATATGTATTTTTCACACAAATTCCCTCAATTACCTTGATTGCGACTGATCATCTTCCCTATTTCCTCGCGACTTTGGACCTCTGCACATTGATCATAGCTATTGGACAGTCAAGACTTGTCGAAATATTGTACCACACCAGGCGTAACACCAGGCAAGATACCTTGCCATTATTTACTGTTTATAGTTTGTCTATATTTTATTTACATATCACTTTTTATTTATTTCCTGTTCTTACAGTTCTAGATTTACTACATATTCAGGGATATTAGCTAAATTGTTATTATCCTTTGATTGCATATGGACCTAGAGTTAAGGGACTACCGTCGGTAGTGTAGTGCATACCCCTTGATACAGTTCTACCACGAGGATGTGTGAGATGAGTAGCATGTAGAGGTTCTTGCGTGTGGGCTGATCCCCCATGTGCATGCGTTAGGGCTAACTGCTAATAGAGGCATGATAGGAGACTTAGTAGTTAGTAGAGAAACATGGTTGTGGATGCGACTTGGTGTAGTAGCATAGAATTTCACAACCAGAAAGACCATGCGCTAGACACTACATGCGCCAGAACTCAAACAGCAAAGTCAATAGCCATAGACATTTGAAGAAGGACTTTTTATTTATATATAAAAGTCTATTACATGTCTAGAAAAGGTTGTACAAAGGAGAATTTCTACAAAGGAAAGATCCTAAGTCTACAGCCAGCGGCCACCATGCGCCTCCAGATAGGCGCAGCAGCCACCATACGCCTTCAGATAGGCACAGCAGTCACCATGCGCTGCCAGTTAGGCGCAGCAGATGTCATGGGCCTCCAACCAAGCGCATCCCGCCATCTCTTCAGCAGCTCAGTTATGTGCATCCGGCTCAGTTATGTGCATCCCTTCAGCAGCCCAGTTATGTGCCACTCTTCCAACCAGGCTCACCTGGCCGAGCCCAGTTATGTGCCGCTCTTCCAGCCAGGGTCACCTGATAAGTGCTTCGATTGCACAAAGCATTTAACCCTCTGGCTGGAACCAAGAAAGAGAAGAGCACCGCAAATCTGTGGCCAGGGAGGCTTCGAAAGAGCCTCAAAAGACCAAAGAAGACCGTGATCGAAATCACGGCGAAAGGAGCAGCTTTCAACACAATCAGAGTGGGTAGCACCCACTTTGAAGGAAGAGAGAGCCTAGCACCGTAATTCCGATCTGCGGCTCTTCCGGAATAACGGAGACGAGGCTCGAGCATCCCCATCTTTGGATGCAACAGGCAACTTCCGCCTGCCTCAGAAGCCCTCGACTCCGTCTTTTGGATGTAACAGTCACCTTCAAGAGCATCAACGACGACATGGCGTCTCATCTTCACCCTCGGGAGCACTTCGTCAACAGAGTGCACCCGAATACTCAAGTTCATGTCGGAAGTACGTGAGGGAATGAGAAGCAAACCTTCTCTCCATGCCACTATTTATAGGCCGGGCAGATCAAACCCACGCACCAAGTGGATGGCTCTCCGAATTCTGTGCAATGAACTCACATTAAATGGATGAACTGGACGCCTCGACTTCAGCCAGACGGCTATTTAAAGGCACTCGAGAAGCGAAACAGTCACATCATTAAAGACGTGTCGGATGCGCCGGCTGGACAGCGTATCACACCCCTTCAAACATCAAGTGCCTCCAACAGATACGCCCTGTATCGAGCGCATCACAGGGGATGCGCCCCCATACGTCCCCATACGCTTAGTGGAACGTCAACCGACGCGCCCACTCAGCAGTCCATCGAATGTTACCAATATTAAATGCTGAACTGACAGAGTTGGCAGCACGCCTTCCCAAGTCTGAATGGCTGACAGCTTTTATAGAAAATAAAGCGTCCACAACGTCAGCATTATCATGACTTTACTCCGACGGCTACTGCCACGTGGCCACCCAACCATCCGCATGCGCCTCAAAAGCCATGCGCCTCAGACCCTTCACTGATCCCTAAAGACAGAAGAAGAGTCTCCAGTTGAAGCTTTGCATGCGCCTCAAAAGCCATGCGCCCCAGACTGATCTCTGATCCCGAAAGACAGAAGGAAAGTCGCTTGCATGCGCCTCAAAAGCCATGCGCCCAGAACCGCTCGTGACTCCTAAAGGTCACGAGCCAAAGTCTCATCATGCGCCCAATCCAAGGCGCATCCCACCAAATCATCCCCTCCATCAGATCCGAGATCTCCGAGCCATGAGTCGACGATACATGTCCTTTGACTCAACTCATCTAAGATTTCAGCAACAGAAAGATCTTCTCCTCTGCTACGTGCCGGCTCACAACAGCAGTGTGAAGAATTCAACCCCTCGAGTAGGGCACATCATCCATGCGCCTCCATCAGCAGTCTCCACGTGGCGTCCCCACGTACCGACGCATCCTATATATGCGCGCATGAGCAGCCAACCTGCCCAGCTATAAATAGAGGAATCATTTCCTTCTTCCACACACATACGGCCAATACAGACAGATATCACCAGAGAGGCAGATACAGACACTCAACATCTTCCTCCTCTCAGCAAGCTCCAGCACCCAGAGCAATCTACACCTTCAGAGAACCGATAACCGTCGTCAGCCCGTCAACGGAGTCAACGCATTACCACTCGCTCCATTGGCACTTAGGACCCAGATTAAACAAAAGTGTACTCCTAGGACTACATCTAAGTCCTATATTGTAACACTGTTCTGTTTGTATTAAGATTTGCAATCAAACAATTTTAATGGCAAACAAGCTGGTGACTCTGCTGGGGACTTCTTTCTCCTCTTCCGAGAAAGTCGTATCACAGGCCGACGACGTGAAGGTGGGCTCCTCCCACAAGATGCTGGTCGTGCGCCTCAATCAACAGGCGTACGAGGAGTTCATTTCTGAAGGAAGCGCGAGTCCTTCGAAGTGGCTGCCGAAGCCGAAGAAGACCCGCCGTGTCTGGGTGCGCAAGGTCGACGCCTCGGGCACCACCACTGAAGGGGATGCGCCAATCCAGCCCTCCCTTCCTGCTGACGTCCTCAGCAACCAAGGTGCGCCCGCTGATGCAGCGCATCTCTCGGGGAAGCGTACGACTGACCACGTTCCCCAGCCATCTCCCTCTCAGGCGAGGAAGATGCGTCGACGGAGCAGGGGCGCAGCCAATGCCCCGCGAATCACCTCTGATGCGCCACAAAAAGTCTATGTCTTTGACAGACTCACTCGCTGTAATGGCGAGGAGAATTTGGATGCTAAGTACTATGCGCCCCAGCGGGCTAGTACAAAGAAATCCAAGGCGACACGGGCCATGCGCCACAAGCGTGCTATGCCAGCAGCAGGCCAGAGGCACGTGCTCACAATCACGCGCGCTGCCGATGGCAAGCTGTACAAGGTCGGCTCAGGTGCTTCGGCACCAAAAACGAGTCGATCTTCAAAGTCCTCATCTCACTTGGGCGCATCTACTGCGTGCATAACCAAGTCGAGTGCGGCAAATTCAGTGGTCTTGAACTCCCGCGCCTCCTCTGGTTGTGCGTTTGAGGTCCGTTCAAGTCACTTCAAATGTTGTTATTCCCCCACTACTGATCATGATGCCTGCTTGGTATTAGATCAGGGGGCGCAGCACTCACCTGTCCGCCCCGACGTTTGGCCTTGCCATTCGCCTGAAGGAGGTGTGAAGGTAGCACTCTCCTCCAACGACCTGCGTAATGTGATCGCTCACAAGCGCCGGTCAGGAGAGTCGACCAACAAGCACAATGAGCCTCTCACGGGGCATACTTGTGCGGTGGTCACTATCAACTGCTGTTGCAAGGCGGCAGTACCACCAAGGCAGTCAGTCTTCCAGCGGTTGCAGTCATCGACACCCCTCCGACATCGCCTTGGGGAGAAGGTGTCAACAGAAGAGGAGCTAAGAGTTGCTTCATGCAATGTGGTCTCCAACTCCTCATCACTCCGGAAGACGACTGGTAATTTCTCGTCTTCATCCAAAAGCCAGCCAAGAAAAACCAAGGCAGCAGTCTCGACCTCTGGGGTGTTCGAAGGCACTCGGTCGAAGAAAAAGTTCTTGGAGGAAGCTGGGGGTAGTCAGACCCCTGTTGAGCCTCCTTCCGAAGACCAAGATGTCCAAAGTACAGCTGCGGCGGATCTTCATCCTCGAGGCGAAGTCAGCCTCCCAGAAGCACCTCAAAATGAGGATGTCTCCCAGGACACAGCTGGGGGTAGAGACGCAGAGGCCCTTCAAGACGGAGCTGACGACAATCAGGCCCTTGCAGATGCGCCTGTCGAGAATGACCTCCAGAATGTGGCTGGGGTGGCCAAGGAGAGGTGACTCCCCCACATGAAAGTGAGGTCGAGAGCGAAGCCTCTACCAATCCATCCACTCCTGGCCGTGTCAGGACAGTATACATGGCTGGGGATGATGCCGAGTCTGATGCGCCATCGCAGGACATTGTTCAGCGCATAGACTCATTAGAGGGAGGACTCAAAACCCTCTCTGCCTCTATGCAAGCACTGACTCAAGCAGTATTTGATATTCGGTCGGCCTTGACCAGAACACCTTCAACCGGTCCCGACCCAGGAGTTAATGGGGAGTCGAGTGTACCCTTTCAATGGGCACCCTCCGATACAAAAGCACCTCGGACGTCGGAACCCTCAAACGCTCCGCTCCAGATAGTGCCACCTTCCCCGACTTCTAGCTCCACGGAGGATATGGTCGAAATGATCAAGGACCTGCGGGAGCGCTTCGAGTCCAAAAACAGGCAAGAGGAGCGCCAGAAGATGGGCATTCTCCAGCCTTATCCCCTCGAGTGGAACAAGGTGGTTTATCCTCCAAAATATAAACCACAAACACTCACACCATACGATGGGAAGGACTCTCCGTGTCGATACCTGACATATTTCCAGTCACAAACGGGGCATCTTCCAAAGGAGGACGCGCTCCTCACCAGCATCTTTGTTGGGGCCCTAAAAGGGGTGGCGTATGACTGGTACTGCAGCCTCCCCGATAATTCTATATCGTCCTTCGACGACTTGACGTGCCTCTTCCTTGATCGCTTCTACGACGGCGGGAAGGACATGACGATGGCATCTCTCATAGAGATACGCCAGAAGGAGAAAGAAACGGTTCGGGTATTCATCGAACGCTTCCGACAAGCCTGCTTCAGGCTACCTCCAGGCATGCCAGAACATGCGCTCCTCTCCTCTTGCAGCATGAACATGCTGCCCGCAGTGAAGCTCTGGCTCAACTCTACTCCCCCTCTTGACTGGAGCTCCCTGATCATCGAAGCTGAAGCCGCAGAAAAGAAGGCGGCCAATGCACGTCTTCTGGGTGTCAGCTTCCCCGCCTTTGATGATAAGGGGAAAAGGTCAGCAGCCAACAACTCCGAGCGAGAAGCAAAGGGGAAACAGGCATTGACTGTTAATGCCTCGAAGGGCGCATCTGCGCCTACTCAGAAACCTCCACTGGTGCCGAGACCCAAGGAGGTGTATTCATTCAATGACGAAGACACCCTGCAACTCTTTGAAATACTGAAGCAGGGTGACAAAATCAAACTTCCGGACCCAAAGCGGCCCGATGAAGTCGAGAAAGTGGACAACCCGAGGTACTGTCACTACCATCGGTTTGTCGGACACCCGACCAAGGACTGCTACGTCCTCAAGAATTACATCCAGCGCATGATCAATACGGATGTAATCTCCGTCGACTACAAAGAGAAGACGGTGTCAGCCAATGTGGTGTCACTCCAATTCGGTACCTTGTCGCCAACTACCACACAAGATAGCGTCGTCCCCATCCCTAAGGCGACCATGGAGATGGTAAACTTGCCACCTACCCGTGACAATACGAGTGGACTCATTCCACTCACCACATCTCGAGGAGAGGTCCTCTGGGTTCATCCCGACCTCGTCTCCGAGGTGACTCAACCGGAGGTACGCTCTACCTCCAAATCAAAAGATAGGAAGATCAAGTCTTGCCGCACGGTCTCTTCTTCAACGGAAGAGGCACTTCCAGTGCAGACGCGTGCACAACAGAACGCTCAGCCCGGCGAAGCTGTCGCCGACGTGGTGCCTCCTGGCACCATCCCTGAGGAGGGCCCGTCTAAACCCTCAGCAGCCAATAAGCAGAAGCAGGTGGAGGCTCGTTTCGACAGATCTCTACGGAAGGAGAATGCTTCGGGGCTAGCCAAGCCCCACAACTTTGATATACTGGCACAACTGGCCAGTACTCCTGCACGCTTGTCTTTGTTTGAGCTCTTGCGTCTTTCCAAAGACTCCCGAGAAGCTCTCTGTGAAGCTCTGAAGGACGCTAAATCCTTTCTCAGTCAGGTCAAGCAGCCTGAAGACCTCCCAACTACTTGTGCGCACTGTCATTGTGCGGATGAAGTTATCCCAAACATAACTTTTGCCCAACAGGACATGCTGCTCAAGCACCACCGACATAACCGACCGCTGTATTACACAGGGTACATCGGTTCAGTCAAGGTGAGCCGGATTCAGATCGATCCAGGGTCTTCCCTCAGCATTATCCCGAAGGCGCTGCTATCAAAACTGGGGATCCCAATGTACCGGCTGGCGCCCTCCAACACAACCATCAGTGGCTTCAACGCTAGCAAAGGTGAGCCACTGGGCAAGATCCGACTGAAGTGTCACATAGGCAACCTCAAAACTGAGGTGACTTATTATGTGGTGGATGCCGAGGTCAACTACAACATCCTGCTCGGCCGACCATGGCTACATGAGTACATGGTGGTGCCTTCTACGCTCCACCAATGCATGAAATATGTATCCACTAACGGCGTCATCCGGACGGAGTTCGCAGACATCGATCCTTTCAAAGGGATTGAAGCTTACTTCACCGATTTTGACTTGTACAAGCCACTTGACGAGGAGGAAGCCAGCGATGCTGATGATGAGGCAGAGACGGCAACTGAGTCGGACACGGAGCCTGAGATGAATCCAGATGCCCCACTGAAGATCCGACTAAAGGGCAAACCACCCCAGAAGGTGCCTCCAATGAGCATCAAGCTATCAGGGAAAGCACCGACTCCTGAGGCTCCTCTGAAGATATGCCTCAAGGGAAAGCCGCCTCAAACATCGGCTCCCCTGGTGGCGAAATTACAGGGGAAGGCACCACTCACAGGAGGCGCAGTTGAGGCACCTTTGAAGGTGCGTCTTAAGGGCAAGCCCCCGCAGTCATCCAAGATGCCAGAGAGGGCTCACATCGCCCTCTCAGACCCCAAAGTCAAAGCTATGGTGGATTCTCCTGATCCGACCCCAGTGCTTACAGATGAGGAGCTTGGCGAATATATCTCTGCTGATGTTGATGCACCCTCCTTAGACAATGTAATCCCACGGGATAAGATCTCGTATTTTATCAATAATAGAGTGTCTTTTAATTATTCTTGTCTTCCGCACTGGAATGCCATGTATACATTAGATCACGCTCTACGGTCGTTGCAAACACAAATAACGACCATAAATCATGTAAATCGAGTAGTCCCGTCTCAAGGAGTCTGTTTCATAGCCCCTCTACGAAGCCGAGACGAAGGATCCATCATTTTGGGCAAAGTCGAGCGTCATCAAGACCTCCCGCCACTCGAGCCTGAACCTGATACCGGCAGAGTATAAGTCTATCGGTATATGAATACGGCAAAGCACATCATCCAAAAGATGGGCTACGACCTAAACAGCAACAAAGGCCTAAACTACGGCAAAGGTCGACATCTCCCTCTCCGATTTCCAACTCCCAAAGGAAAGCCGCAAGATTACTACAACAAAACTCGACGGGGGGTAGGCTATGTCATGCCACCATCAACTCCAGAGAGTTCAGACGCAGAAGACGTAGAACATTTCCACTCGTCCGAAGCGTCGACTTGGGATTCCGATACCAGTATCGGATCAGTTTTCAGGAAAGTGCTGTCAGCTAACATGACGTCAGCACAACCTCAAAAAGGTGAAGACGAAGACCAAACGCCGGAATGTATATCAACGTCTTTGCCTGGAGTTACGAAGACATGCCAGGACTCGATCCACAGATCGCAATGCATAGGTTGAACATCTTACCTGATGTCAAACCTATCAAACAACAACAGCGACGTTTTCGTCCGGACATCATGAATGCCATCGATCAGGAGGTGGACAAACTCTTGACTAGCGGCTTCATCCGTGAGGAACAACACCCAGATTGGGTAGCCAACGTCGTACCTGTCACCAAGAAGAACGGAAAGATACGAGTCTGTATCGACTTCAGGGACCTCAATTCTGCTTGCCCGAAGGACGAATTCCCGCTTCCGATCACCGATGTGATGATCGACAACACATGTGGCTTTGAACGCATGTCCTTCATGGATGGGTATTCAGGCTACAATCAAATTAAGATGTTCCCCGATAACGCGAAACACACATCATTCAGGACTCCAAAGGGTATTTTCTGCTACACAGTAATGCCCTTCGGCTTAAAGAACGCCGGTGCGACATACCAACGAGCTATGAGCACCATCTTTCATCAACATCTTCGCAAGATAGTCGAATGCTATGTTGACGACATCGCAGTCAAGAGCCGCCTCAAAGGAGATCACCTACAGGATCTGAAGATAGTCTTCGATCTTATGCGGGCACATCAACTCAAAATGAACCCCGTTAAATCCTTCCTGGGGGTTTCTAGCGGCAAATTCTTGGGCTTTGTCATCACGGTGAAAGACATTCATGTTGATCCCGAGAAGACCAAAGCCATCCTTAACATGGACCCTCCGAAGAATCTTCGAGAACTTCGGGGCTTACAGGGACGTCTGGCATACATTCGGAGGTTCATAGCAAACCTCTTCGGTAAATTTCAACCCTTTACTCAGCTCATGAAAAAGGGAGTCTCTTATGTCTGGACAGAGGAGTGCCAAAAGGCTTTCGACGATATCAAAGCCTACTTGACGAGCCCACCAGTCCTGGTGGCACCTGTCGCCGGCAAACCATTTCTCCTCTACGTCCGTGCCATAGATCATTCTCTTGGCGCTCTGCTGGCTCAAAATAGCGATACAGGCTATGAGCAAGCAATCTACTACCTCAGTCGAACGCTCATCGGGGCCGAACACCGGTACAACCCCGTCGAAAAGGAGTGCTTGGCTTTGGTGTTTGCCATCCAGAAGACCCGTCATTATGTCTCGGGCCAGACAATTCATGTCATTTCCTGAGTCAATCCACTCAGAGTCCTCATGACGAAGCCAGGATCATTGAACTCCCGGCTAGCCACATGGGCAATTTTGCTAACACCATATAATATGGTGTTTGTCCCACAAAAAGTTGTTAAAGGTCAAGCTCTGGCTGACTTTTTAGCTGCACACCCCATCCCAGAATCCTCAAAGCTCTATGAAGATATCCCGGATGAGGTCCAAGAATCCAACATCACCGAAGGAAGCTCCGTTTGGTGGATATTTTTCGATGGCGCTTCGAGAACAGGCCCCAAAGGCCAAATCATCGCAGGAGTGGGGGTAGTCTTAGTCTCCCCCGATCAGTTGGTCGTCCAGCATGCTTACTCACTTTCGAAGCCGTGCTCCAACAATATTGCCGAGTACAACGCACTCGTCATGGGACTCCAGCTCGCACAACAGCTGGGGGTCGACCATCTGGAAGCCTACGGTGACTCAAAACTTGTCGTGAACCAGATTCGGGGGCAATACGAGGTTCGCCATGAAGATCTGATCCCTTACCATGAGGTTGCATTGAACATCATTTCAACCTTCGCCGGGTTCTTCATCGAACACGTACCTCGTATGTAAAACTTGGAGGCTGACGCTCTGGCTGGCCTCGCAGCCTCATTGGTAATGCCCTTTGGGACTCAACACTATGTCACGGTAACAGGCCGAGACTTGATTTGTCCTAGAAACAACCTGTGCTTGCGAGTGGCTTACGCCATGCCAACGAACATTGGTGTTAATGTTCGAGACTGGAGGTTCCCGTTCATCGACTTTGCTGTCTATGGAATCCTTCCAGAGGACCCGAAGGAAGCCGTCTCAGTCAGGAGACACTCTCTTCGATTCTACTACGATACAGCTACTAAAATGCTGTACCGATGCTCCTTCGATGGGCTCCTCCTTCGATGTCTGTCCAACGAAGAAGCAGCCGAAGCTCTTCAAGAAGCTCATGACGGAACTTGCGGAGCTCATCAACCCGGTCCTAAGTTGCAGGATCGACTGCGACGTATGGGCTACTACTGGCCAACCATGACCGCCGACGCTGTTGAATATGCTAAGAAGTGTCACGCATGCCAACTTCATGCAGACTTCATACATACACCGTCTGAACCATTATATCCTACAGTCGCCTCCTGGCCCTTCGAAGCCTGGGGCATGGATATTGTGGGACCTATCACCCCTCCTTCATCAAGAGGACACCGCTTCATCCTGGCCATCACCGATTACTTCTCCAAATGGGCAGAAGCAGTCCCACTGGCGGAAGTAAAGAGCTCTAGGGTGGTCAGCTTTATCAAACACCATGTCATTTACCGTTTTGGAGTACCCTGGCGGATCATTCATGACAACGGCCCTCAGTTTATCAGCCACATTTTTAGCAGGTTCTGTGACAAGAATCGCATTCAAAATGTGGCATCCACCGCCTATAATCCGGCAGCAAACGGGTTAGCAGAGGCGTTCAACAAAACCATCGTCAGGCTGCTCAAAAAGGTCGTGTCATCCAATAAATGCGACTGGGACGAAAAGCTTGGCGAATGCCTTTGGGCCTACCGCACAACGGTACGGACCCTAACAGGCAACACACCATTCTCTCTAGTCTACGGGAGCGAAGCGGTACTGCCTCTCGAGATCCAGATACCCTCACTCCGCGTAGCAATAACAATAAACTCACAGAAGAGGACAATCAACGTCGTCGTCTGCGGGAACTGGAGGCACTCGATGAGAAGCGTTTCCTAGCTCAACAACGCATCGAACTCTACCAAGCCCGTATATCACAGGCTTTCAACAAGAAGGTCAAACAGAGGACTTTCCAAGTTGGCGACCTGGTTTTAGCAGTCAGAAGGCCAATGGTGTTAACTCACAAGACACCAGGAAAGTTCGAGCCCAAGTGGGAAGGACCTTTCATCACAGAGACGGTATACTCAAACGGTGCTTACCGCCTCGCCAAACCCAATGGAGACTTGTTTATGATGCCCATCAACGGCAAGTTCCTAAAGAAGTACTATTCTTAACATCCTTCAGACATGTACTTCCCCAAAGGGGATCTGTGGGCCCAATCATCGGGACTCACAAACAATCTCCTTCCACAAACTCATCCGCTTCTGGAACCCAGCTGTTCCGTGGCTTCCTTCAGTAGAAAGACAACCACGTCCACATCACCTCTGAGTTGTTCCTCTACACCCTACAAAGCAGAATCTTACGCTATGTAAGCCGACGCTACCCTTCATGTTTACCACGTCCACATTACCTCTGAGTAAACATCTCGTACAAACAACCCCTGCATTGTCGTACATTGATCGCCGAACTTCCACGTCCACATCACCTCTGAGTTGTTCAGCGTATCCCTCAAGATCATTCCTACCACGTCCATCACACCTCTGAGTAGGATGATTCTATCATTTGAACCCTAATGATTGCCACGTCTACATTACCTCTGAGCAAACATGTCGGTTCCTTCAAACTTATTATCTGTGCCTAAAAACCAAGGTGCACAAAAGATAATAGGTCCGCACAAATCATCAAGTTCATAATAACAAAAATGAACACATCACAAAAAGTTGCGTACTTCTTTATTTTCTGAAAGAGAGAGTACAAAAGACTACACTATCCCTCAGCAAAGGGTTGCAAAAGAGCATAAAAAAAGGGAAAAGCTACAGTCCCTGAACCTCCCCAGGGTGGGCTGAGAGCTTCCTGACTCGAAGTCTTAGGTCGGCTGTACGGGCCTCCACAGTCGCCAGGACTCGTCGCTCAGCTTCTTGACGCATCAATTCAACAGTCCCAGTGGAAGTATCGCTCTCATGCTTCTCATCAAGCTGTTGTCGCTGCTGCGCCAAGGCAAGAGTCCGCTGAGTAAAAGTCACTTCTTCCTTCTTGAATGCTGCGTGTTCAGCCCAGACACGCTCGGCATCTAACTAGAGTCGGGCTCGTTGGTCCTCAAGGCGGCGCATCTGGGTGTCGATCTCCGCGATATTAGCATCCAATGCAGCTCGAGTTTCCGCCGTCGTCTTCATGGACTGAGACAACTGCTCTACCGCAGCCTCAGTCTCAGCCACCTCACGCTCCCAAATACCCACAGTGGCCTGGTATGAAGACTCGATCTCGGCAATCAGCTTCCCCCTCTCCGTATCTATCAGGACGGAGAGGTCGTTTCGCTGGATGCGCTGAAGTTTCGCGAGCCGCTCGTCCAGCTCGATCACCGAAGCCTCCAGAATTTCGGCCATATGGTCGTGGCCTTGGTGAATGCGGATCAGCTCGATACAGGGCATTGCCAGAGCTCTTGCCGTCGCAAAGCTCCCGTTGGCATCCATCACAGCAGATACACCCTTCTGCAGTATTTTGTACACCCCCTCGACGAGGAATTTCACATATTCGTCTGCATCCGCCAGGACCTACGGCGTCATAGCAGGAGTTGGAGGAGCTACTACAGTTTACGGACCGAAAGAAGATCCGCCAACCTCAACCTACGAGGCTTGAACCTCGGCATCAATGGGCTCTTCATCAACAGGGGCTGGGCTGCTAGTCCGAGGAGCCGAAGGAACAGAGGAAGCCTGCACAGGCGTCGAGATAGTACCCCAAGTAGGAGGGGCAACGGAGGGTTCCACACCCTCGCCCTTCTCAAGTCCGGAGGAACCACCGACTTCAATGGCCACCTCTTCTACCCCCAACGTCCTATCAACAGCTGGTACCTCCCTTGGCAGAATAGGGAGATTATTACTTGTCTCTTGACCTGCCTCAGCGATCGTGACCGGCAGACGGGTCTCATCACCAAGTCCCTCCATAGGGACAGAATCTGTCGCTACCTCCTGATCGGTAGCCGCCTCAACTTCCACGGTTGAAACCGGGGTAGGATTCGGCAATGATTCAGTCGGCCTCCCCTCATCATGATAAGGAGGGGAATCAACCCTCTCCTCGGTCTCAACCTTATCTGTTGCCCCCGCAATAGACTTTTGCAGCCCTGGAGCAACGTCACCCGAAGGTGACGAACTCCAATCCACCTCATCATCAGGATGCCTCGAGTCCGTAGGACCCTCAACGTCCAAGGACTCCATGGCAGACTATACCTTCCCGGAAGTTGTTGCAATCCCAAAGACAGGAGATAATAAAACCTCCGCAGGAACGTCTTCGGGTCCCTCCTCCACGGGAGACATTATCATCGGTAGAATGCGCTCATCAGAAGAGCCTACCACCTCCTTCGATTTACTAGCACCCGGTTTTGAAACACGGGACTTCTTCTTCAACTGCAAGAAGAAAAAGCATAAGTCACCTCAATGACAAAATGAATTAGAATTACGAAGCACTCCTTACCTCAGCAGGAGCTGATCCCGTTGGCGTTACGAGTGGCACTTCCGTAACCTTTGCAGTCGACGTCTTTCTCGACCTCTTCGGTACAGAAGAACCAGCTTCTGTGTCAGCCCGCCTCTTCCCAACAGACGGATCTCTCTATGGCGCTGCAGCAGCAGCCCGATATCCCGCCAAATCTGGTGGACGATATGATCGGGCTACCATCGATATATTCACCGTGGCCTCCAGCTGAGTTCCAATGATGAAACTAGTCTCTCTGTCATAACTAAGAGATGCAGCATTCATAATGCAATACAGTTTGGCGGCCGGATATAGGATCTGCAGCCGAGGGTTGCGGACTGGCGTAGTAAAACTAAAGTTAGTGCATCCAGCGTTATAATACTGCCAGCCCCGGGCTCCGTCCAGCAAACTCCCGACGAAGCCTAGACTGCTACTGGGATTCCGCAACATCAGCTGGGTATAGCCAAATTGACGAGCAAATCGGCTTGGCAGATATGGCTCCAGATAATATTTATTCTGGTTGCGGTAGACCAGGTGAGAAGGCCGGATACTTTGTAACCAACGAAAACTCTATTTCGGCAAAGTGACTGCATCTTCGCCAGAGTCAACTAAATCTTGGTCGGCCTCGAAATCTTTGAAAATTGGGCCAACCTTGACAATTTCCCACCCCTGAAGGTAGGACAAGACTCTCCTGCAAACGGGGACGCCAGTGTATGACCACTTCCTCTTGTCGAAGCGGCGGATGAAGGCATCCCCTTCAACATGATCCTCCTTCGGACCGGGACTCATCACGTTCGGATGATGCAAAATCAGCCATCCCATAATATAATGGAAAGGCAACTCGGCCCGGGGAAAGTTGTCATTATTACCTTTCTCATGGATCATGTCATCAGCAAAAGACCTCAAACCGCGCAACAGGTTGTACACCATTGCGGGGAGGAGAGCTAAGGGTCGTCCAAAAGCCAACTTCACAGCAGGCAAAATGAGATTCCGATGTACCATTTTCATGGCACCGGATCCACCTGCAAACACGCAATCCCGGAGCCATATCATCAAATAGGCTGTCAATACTGCCTTAGATGACATCCGGTGCCCACAGTGCCAGAAGCAGCTATATGCATCCTTGCCGCTCTCATCCGAACGTGGGGTCCTCTCATCCAGCCGACTTATTTCAGAAGTCACCTCCGCGGGCTTCAGTCCCTGCGGAGTCACAAATCGGATCCTCGAAGGATCCGCTAAATCCTGCTTAAAAACATAGTCCCTCCAAGCAGTTACATGAGGCTGGGTCTTGCCCCTATCCCTCCGGTGCATCAGATAATGGTGGCTCGTCACCTCTTTGAATACAGCCATCATCTCCGGGTTCTTATCCTCCAGAACCTGGATCTCCTCATTTGACGGGAAATACTCCTCGTATGGCTCTGAGCCCCAAGGAAGCTTAGACACCTCGTGCATCTCATGGAGAGCCAACCCCAACTCTCCCACTGGAGTAAAAAAGCTGGCAGTATGGGCATTGAATAATTCCAAGAGCGCAAGGAACATAGGCTTATTGAGATCCACGCCTGCCTGCGTAGCCCGAATAGCGGCTGTCAGCCCGATCTCCTTAAGCTCAACTTTGAACCTTGAAAGCACCCAAGTGGTCAACTCGTCCCACCTCGGAATATAGTGACACCAACCCTCGACTCTAAAGCCATCTGTCGGGTACATGACCTTTGCTGTCAACATCTGATTTACAAAGGTCGGGGCACTGAAGGGAAATGTGTCATTTGGAACTTCACTGTAGAGGCTCCCGGGACGCAAGGCTCGGTAACTGAACGAGGAACCGGCTCGTGAAGCAGCCAAAGTATCTCGCTGGTTCGAGGTGGCATCGATCGAAAGGGTACCTCCCAAGGCCCCTCCTTGAGAAGGAGTAAGTTTCCAACCCATCCTTCTCTTCGAAGCAAAACGATAAAAGGCCGTCAACGGCAACTGGCGGTCAACCTGCCTCATGTATAGAACCATGCCTTTGGCAGTGAAGAACCAGTCTTCTTTGATCTTCAGTATCTTCGCTTCAGAAGAGACTAGTCGGTCGCCAAACAGAAAGGCAAGTTTTAAGAAAGTCACATCTTCAGATTCAGCAGACCTCAGTTTACCACTCTCCATCATACTCTGGAGGAAAAGTGGCAACTGGTTCTGGATTTGCAGCATTCTCTCCCGGGGTTGGTTCTGTAAGATAGCATCCTTTGCAGGGTTGATCACCGCATCATCAAAATCAACCCCCATTTGGCAAAGAGAAGCATCCAAGAGGACTTCGTTCAACAGAGGGATCGTCATCGACACTGGCACAACAAAAGTGGAAGCCAGGCAAAAAGACAAAAGGTATCAATAGATTGACGCAGCGTCAGGGCATAAACCCATATGCGTCAGCTTCAGCGCATCACCCATGCGCGTCGACATTGGAGCTTCGGCACATCAGCAGGGCATAAACCCATGCGTGTCAGTATTGGAGCTTCGACGCATCATCAGGGCGTGAGCCCATGCACGTCAGCAAAAGCTTCGGCGCATCATCAGGGTATAAAACCCATGCGCGTCAGCAAACTAAACCTCGGTGCATGATAAAGGCCTGAGCCTATGCACGTCGGCAGGATAAAACCTCAGCATATCAAGGACAGAAGCCCATATGTGTCGACAGCAGAAAGTTAGAGCACATTAGATAGCAAAAGTCGACACCCACCCGTCACCCCGGGGCGAACATCGGCCGGAGTCGCAATGGTGGCAGGAGCATCCTCGTCGACGAACTCTACCGGCTCTTTTCCCTTAGCACCGCCGCAAGGGATCTTGGGAGCCATTCTAACAGAGTGGAAGAAATTAGGGTTTTTAGAAGAACTCTAAAGGAGGCAAAGGCACAGAGTAGAAGAGCTCTCTCTCTCTCCACCTCTCACCTATTTATAGGCCGTGGTCGCACGCGTGAACCGATGACGAGTGATCTCAGCCGTCGCCTCGGGTCTTGTGAAGATAACAGCAGATAAAACCAAAAGATCATCATTAATCTTTTCGGTTATCGAGGCATTATCATATCCATTAACTGAGAAGAGCATGCGGCTGAACAGGCATGCGCCCCAACAGTCATGTGCCCTGATCGCCATGCTTCTTATTCAAAGTATTCCAAAACTTATTCAAAAGTTTTAAAAACTTTGAAGGGGGTCTTGTAGAAGCATGGAATTTCACAACCAGAAAGACCATGCCCCAGACACTATATGCGCCAGAACTCAAACAGCAAAGTCAATAGCCATAGACATTTGAAGAAGGACTTTTTATTTATATATAAAAGTCTATTACATGTCTAGAAAAGGTTGTACAAAGGAGAATTTCTACAAAGAAAAGATCCTAAGTCTACAGCCAGCGGCCACCAGGCGCCTCCAGATAGGCGCAGCAGCCACCATGCGCCTTCAGATAGGCACAGCAGTCATAATGCGCTGCCAGTTAGGTGCAGCAGATGTCATGCGCATCCAACCAAGCGTATCCCGCCATCTCTTCAGCAGCTCATTTATGTGCATCCGGCTCAGTTATGTGTATCCCTTCAGCAGCCCAGTTATGTGCCACTCTTCCAACCAGGCTCACCTGGCCGAGCCCAGTTATGTGCCGCTCTTCCAGCCAGGGGCACCTGATAAGTGCTTCGATTACACAAAGCATTTAACCCTCTGGCGGGAACCAAGGAAGAGAAGAGCACCGCAAATCTGTGGCCAGGGGAGGCTTCGAAAGAGCCTCCAAAGACCAAGGAAGACCGTGATTGAAATTACGGCGAAAGGAGCAGCTTTCAACACAATCAGAGTGGGCAGCACCCACTTTGAAAGAAGAGAGAGCCTAGCACCGCAATTCCGATCTGCGGCTCTTCCAGAATAACGGAGACGAGGCTCGAGCATCCCCATCTTTGGATGCAACAGGTACCTTCTGCCTGCCTCAGAAGCCCTCGACTCCGTCTTTTAGATGTAACAGTCACCTTCAAGAGCATCAACGACGACATGGCGTCTCATCTTTACCCTCGGGAGCACTTCGTCAACAGAGTGCACCCGAATACTCAAATTCATGTCGGAAGTACGTGAGGGAATGAGTAGCAAACCTTCTCTCCATGCCACTATTTATAGGCCGGGCAGATCAAATCCACGCGCCAAGTGGATGGCTCTCCGAATTCCGTGCAATGAACTCACATTAAATGGATGAACCGGATGCCTCGACTTCAACCAAACGGCTATTTAAAGGCACTCGAGAAGTGAAACAGCCGCATCATTAAAGACGTGTCGGATGCGCCGGCTGGACAGCGCATCACACCCCTTCAAACATCAAGCGCCTCCAACAGATGCGCCCTGTACCGAGCGAATCACAGGGGATGCGCCCCCATACGTCCCCATACGCTTAGTGGAACGTCAACCGACGCGCCCACTCAGCTGTCCATCGAATGTCACCAACATTAAATGCTGAACTGACAGAGTTGGCAGCACGCCTTCCCAAGTCTGAACGGCTGACAGCTTTTACAGAAAACGAAGCATCCACAACGTCAGCATTATCATGACTTTACCCCGACGGCTACTGCCACGTGGCCACCCAACCATCCGCATGCGCCTCAAAAGCCATGCACCTCAGACCCTTCACTGATCCCTAAAGACAGAAGAGGAGTCTCCAGTTGAAGCTTTGCATGCGCCTTAAAAGCCATGCGCCCCAGACTGATCTCTGATCCCGAAAGACAGAAGGAAAGTCGCTTGCATGTGTCTCAAAAGCCATGCGCCCAGAACCGCTCGTGACTCTTAAAGGTCACGAGCCAAAGTCTCATTATGCGCCCAATCCAAGGCGCATCCCACCAAATCATCCCCCCCATCAGATCCGAGATCTCCAGCCATGAGTCGACGACACATGTCCTTTGACTCAACTCATCCAAGATTTTAGCAACAGAAAGATCTTCTCCTCTGCTACGTGCCGGCTCACAACAGCAGCGTGAAGAATTCAACCCCTCGAGTAGGGCGCATCATCCATGCGCCTCCATCAGCAGTCTCCACGTGGCGTCCCCACGTACCGGCACATCCTACATATGTGCGCATGAGCAGCCAACCTGCCCAGCTATAAATAGAGAAATCATTTCCTTCTTCCACACATATACGGACAATACAGACAGATATCACCATAGAGACAGATACAGACACTCAACGTCTTCCTCCTCTCAGCAAGCTCCAGCACCCAGAGCAATCTACACCTTCAGAGAACCGATAACCGTCGTCAGCCCGTCAACGGAGTCAACGCATTACCACTCGCTCCATTGGCACTTAGGACCCAGATTAAACAAAAGTGTACTCCTAGGACTACATCTAAGTCCTATATTGTAATACTGTTTTGTTTGTATTAAGATTTGCAATCAAACGATTTTAATGGCAAACACTTGGTAGGGACATTTGGGTGGGGAGGACAATACCTGACGTATGGGCTTCGATTGCACTTCCCTTGTAACCCAGAAGCACCACTGGCGATACGGGTGTGAGCCTCTCAGGTTGGCCACTGTCGTTTTTGAACGTCATGCGCTTAGGTCACTGGTGCCCAAGTGGGGACTATACCAGATCCCATTTTCAGCCAGGGCTCATACGTCGAAGGATTGTTTCTCAACTGCATGTTCACTTTAGTTTAGTTAGATTACCTTATTATGTCTTGTCACTTTCTTTGATTGTGGCATATTTTATATTCAGTATTTATATGGCATGTTTATTGTATCTTGTTACGTCCCTCTGAGGACCTGGTTATCTCGCCCGGTGTGTGTGTTCTTGTCTTTCACAGGTATTCTAGTCGTGGCCATGATTGTCACTATTCTCCGAGGATGATTGCGCTTTGATCGTCTTCGCTTCGCCCACCAAACTCATTGTATTTTTCATGTATTTTTCCTTACTTGTTGGTAGTGGATTTGTCTCCGTCCAACGATTGTATACATATAAATTCAAAGTTACTTTTATATCATATTTATCTTTGTGGATGAGATTTAGTACCTTGGTTACTGCATTTTACAGCTTATGTATGTGGGTCCATATACTTCGTATGTATACAGCTGGCATGGTTATGTTTTAGTCCTACGTATTTTGGGACTGGGGCGTTACATATTTTTGTGGTGGCCCATGCAGGCCGAGTTTGTCATTTCGGTTACATAAATGTACCGAACAGGCCTGCAATATAGGATTAGAGTTTAGAATCTCATCCACCTACTTGACTGTCTTTCTTGACTTCAAATTCCGAACTCTCGTTCGACCTCCTTGAATTGCATCTTGCTTAACTCCTTCCACCATAAATTATTAGTTTCGTGTTTAGTAAGATGACAACACTAGTATATGCCCATAGGTCAAACACATGGCTAGATGGAGTACATTGACAATTAGTATGCATTGGGGTTTTATTTGAGTTATTAAGGCATTCATTTTCCTAGAAATATGATTAGTTAATTCCAAGTTGGGTAGTAGCATATTTTTCGCTTTCAAAAGATAGTTGAAATTTTATTTTGCTATTACAAGGTGGTAAACACAAGAGGACAGAAAACAAATTTATGATTATGAATTTTGGAAATAGCGAAATAGTTTATGATTTAGTAGGGATATGAAACCGAATTGAGAAACATCTTTAAATTGTGACACATGATTTACGATTAAGTTCAAGTTTGGATTGAATATGTTAAAGTTTATCTCGAATTTATTAAAGTGTTATAAATTATAAGTTATGATTTTGTAACGACTAGAGAATATGAAGGGTTTATGATTTACGGTTTATTAGGGAGCTTGAGGTTTTAAATTGAATCTACGATTTACGAATTATAAGTATTTAATTTTGAGCTTGAAGAGATAATGGTAAAAAATTTGTTTGAAATATTTTTGGAAGATATGGAATCGACTTTGAAGGAAAAAATATTTAAATTTGCTCATATGATCTATGATTTATAAAGTTATTTAGATTCGAGTTTAAAAGCCTTGATTATGGATATTTAAATTTTGGTAAAAAAAAGAAGGGAGAATTACTTTTTGTGACTTATTAGAAGCTAGATATTCACATTTGAAGGATATATGATTAAATTCGGGAGTTATTTAAATGTTCCATTTTGTAATATGAAATTCGGTTGATAAACTCATTAAATGATGAGTTTAAGGTTTGAAAAAAAAAGGTTATTATTCAAGTTGCGATATACAAGGGTTGTTTCGAGATTTACTAGAGATTTAAAAATTGTGATTAAAGTTGACAGTCTAAGATAATTGAAACTTTGGCGAAGTATCTTGAAAATTTTATTAAGAAAATTTCGAGGAACTTGAAATTTTTAGATCATATATTGGTAGAAGACCAAGAAGCAAGTAAGGTCACCCTAGTAAGATAGAAGTATTCCACATTAGATTGTCATACCACCTATGACTATGATATTGTATATACACAAGTATAGTTAGTCATCGACCAAACCGATGAACATATCTTTGACTTATTCGACCTTCCCTCAAATCTAGATCATTATTCATGACCATCTAATTGTTTGAAACTAGAAATGATTAGAACCATCCCCTTGACCATACCCTTATCTATGAACTTTTTCTAGAAATTATCTCTCTAGCTTATTTAGCCTAGACCTACGAGATTCCTAATTATCTTTATTTGTGCTTTAACCTTCATTTTGTGCATTAATTAGTACGTTATGTAAACCCACTTTTTATTTTAATCATTTGGCGTTCTCCATTGTGACTTTGATATTTAGAGCGCAACACTAGACTTTTTCTTCCAACAAATTTCACATGCAAGACCTAGACGAGCTCATCTTCATGTAAGTATATCATGTCCCACTAAAACACGTCCCCTTGTACTCTATTTTTATGGTACGACTTTCGGGTCATAAAGACTAACTATAACCTATACCATGGTACCAAAATACTTTTGACTATATATTTGGACCCAATCTCGACTCAAATTTTCGACCTAATATGTGATCGCAATCTAATGCTTAACTTCGCGTTTATCTTGACTGCTTAACCCTTGTTGTTTATTTTCATGTCTTATTTCGATTCACTTAGACACATAACATCTTTAGCTCTCCAATGTTGCAACCCTTACTCTTTTCCCTTCTCACTAAATTGCGTGTCGTATTTCACCTTGATTCCTCTATGGTTTATGCGATTTTGCTCATGTTATGATTTCCTTGCTCGAAGAAAAATGTGATCATGACAATCTTGGATTAGTAGAGGTTAGATTAGAGAGCCCCACAGCATGGATAAATAATGTAGTTGGTTAAAGATAATTACGAGAATATGAGGTATAGATGGGACATAAATGAAAATATGCGATAAATCCAAATAGATGAAGCAAGGAACGATATATTATGATGAAACACTCAAGAGTAAATACTTCTCGAATTCCAAAAGTTTGTATCGAGTGAAGAATTTTCTAAAGTATTGGTGGTTTAAGAACCAAAGTTATATATTAAATTTATGGATGCAAATTTTTTGATAAAGACAATGTTGGCGTTGCCTTCGATAACATATAGAGTTACGATGATATTTTTTTCAGGATAACCAATTGTTGAAGAAAGAAACCTTTACATTTTGATACATGAAGAATCAAGTTCTAAAATGATTATGAATATGAAGCAAGATGAGTTCCTTACTACCATCAAGAAGGAAAGATTGTTGAATTCAAATTTTCGAGAGAGACTAAATAAATATTTTAGGAAATTTTCAATTATGATTGAGTTATGAAGGTATATTGTTAGTTTTCGAGATTTATCGAACATTGAAGACAGACTTTTAATTTGGTACCTATGGATGCATTATACATTGACCAATAAATACAAATTTGTAGAAACTAGATTTTAACTTTACTTGGGCCAAATTGGTTGAAAGTTTTAGAATTTTAATTTTAGAGGAAATTATGGCTTGGAAAGATATGTACAAGTAAGCTAGTATAATGGAGATTATGGAATTCAAAATTTGAGACTAATTGAAATTCTATGACGAGATAGAGGAAGTTAGAGTACATTATAATCAAAATTGTTTTGTTAAATTTTAAGGGAACGTGGTACGAAAGTAAATTTTTTGAAAGAACGATTTATGATAAGAGAGGTTACATGAATATTGATGATATCAAAGGATTAAGGAGTTTATTACCTACGTATGAGGTTGCCCTTTAAGGTTAATGTTAGAGTTGATCGAGCTTAGTCATGATTGATTATCATATACATGATCGTAATCTAAAACCATCGAAATTTTGTTCTAGTCATTCAAATGACAAATTGCTGATGAAATTTCTTCGCCTTCTCGTCAAATATTTTGATTGCCTGCTCGTCCAATATGGATCTCGTACTTCTATTCGAATAAAAATTCCTTCTATCTTCTCTACCCTATCTACCCTAATTATTCCTAAATTTTGAGGACGAAATTCTTTTAAGTTGGGTAGGATGTAAGCCCCCTAATTTTCTACTACGAATTTTTTTATTTAAAATATATGTTTGTATTTATTTTTGTACTTCGTATCTACACGTCGCATACGAATTCACTTTTTTGTACTTGCGTAGCGCGCGAGAATTGCGTTTCATAATTTTTCGACGAGTGCGAATATGTGTCGAGGTACATATGTTAGAAAAATATTTTATTATAAATTTTATTTTTATAGGAAAGGTACATGTTCAAATAATATGTGATATTTTTAATTTCTAAAAAGAGTTATTTATTCGTCGTTTAAAAATGAGTGGTGATTTGAAAAATTGTGGTTTATATGAAATATTTCCAAATATTTTACGAAAGGTGAAATTTGGCTATTAATAAATTTTGTTATTTATAAAAACTAGTTTATGATTTAATATTGAAGTATTTATCGTGATTTTCAAAATTAATTATTACCATATTTATTTAATTATGAAAATAATATTTAGAATTTTGTTAATGATAATATTTGATTAAATATGGTAATTTAAGTTAAGTATAAAATTAATTTGGATTGGATTTGATTTGAATTGGATTTGGATTTTGTTGAATTGACTTTAAATCTATTTAATTAAATGATGAATTATCTAATTGGGATTTAAATAAATCCCAATCTCTATCCAACTGGGAATTCCCACCTCCTATAAAAGGAGAGGTACTCCTCCAGCAATTTTTTATCCACAACCAAACAGTACATCGTGTCTGTGTTCCCTGTCCATCCACTAGATATATCCCTTACAAGTACAATATTCCTCCAGAGTCCGACAATCCCGGACTCGTCGCCCACTCCGTGTCACGCAGGACACAACCACGCCATCCCTGTCACCCGAGCATCACATCCGCCACCGTCTCGATCCCTGTCATAGCCAACACCACCACCCTCGCCGTCGTCAGCATCCCGACAACACTTCCGCAACCAACTTCACCACCGTCAAGGCCATCCCCACTCCCATCTTCGATATCATCCCCTCTTCCACCCGTCGACGAACATGGCCAACACCCGAAGAAACCCTACAACATTACCACCACCGTCCAAAATTCCCCGACAAAGAAGAGAAGGGAAGCGAACCCTAACCTGAGCCGCCGCGTCCTTCCCATCGGCCTCCGACGTGAGCGCAACTGTGCGCAGGGCCACCACGGGTGGCCGTCTCCTGACTGCATCCGCCAAAACTGCACCGGCCCAGGGGATCGCCACCATTGCCCCGTGGGGGCGCCTCACCAGAACCCTCCGCACCACCGCACTAGGCCGCGCCACCACTGATAGGGCGCTGCCGCCGAGGCTCAGATCCGTGCCCGACTTCGCCGCTTCTGCCACCCGGAGCAGTGCCACGGCACAGTCCCTAGCTGCATCGCCGACGCCACCGCGGAGGAGCTCCAGCCACCACACAGCAAGTTGCCGCCTCCGGCGCTCCTCTCCAGGCGGCCGTCGCTCCACGTCGGCAGAGCCGTCGCCTCCAGCGCGCCCATCCGCTCCACTCGTCGCCCCATGTAATTTCCTCCTCTGGAAATCCTCGTCCGCCGCCTAAGCCCCGATGCTGGACCGCTGGCGTCTTCTCTCCGCCGCCCGGCTTCTCCGCGACCGCCCCTCTCTTCCTCCAACCGCCAAAACCCCCGACTCCGTCAATTTCACTCATGATCTGGCACTCTCCGCCTCCACCGGCTGCCGTACCACCGAGATCCCCATGGACGACCGCAGCCATCGCCGTCGGCCGAGCCCGGCGCTCAGCGCCTCCGCACAACTCTCGGTGAGCACCCATGTAACCCACTCTCCGCCTTTTTCCTTTTCTCAACTCTCTCTCTCACTGTGGGCTACGAAACAGTATAGGGATATTTATTCTTATTATTATTTATTATTATTATTAGGATTTTATTATATTGCTGTTATAACTTATCATCAGTATTATTATTATTTATTATTATTATCATTATTATAATTAACATCATCATTATTATTATTATTATTATTATTTTTAGTTGATTGTTATACTCTTTTAGCATTAATATTTTCTGTTAAAATTGTTTGTTTTATTTACCAATTATTTTGTTAATAACAATGTATATAATAAAGACAGTAAGTATGCAGAAGTTATTAAATTTTTGCAAAGGTAGTTTTCTACCTAAAGAAATTATTTTGACACGCGAAGAATTTTAGTCCAAAACCATTTTGCTTCAAACTTTTTCCAAAAATTATTTTTAACAAGTAAAAAAAGGTTTTCAAAATTATAAATGATTTCGAGTATTTCAATAATTGTTTAAATTATCTTTACTAATAAGATACATGTTATCTTCATAGCATTCCTATTTTTGGTAAACTTATAGTTTTAGCCTAAATCGATTTTTCCACATTTTCAAATATTTGTCAAAAATAAATTATTTTTACTAATAAATATGGTTTTCAAGTATTATACCTATTTTTTAGGAAATAATATATGTATTTTTCACACAAATTCCCTTACGACTGATCATCTTCTCTATTTCCTCGCGACTTTGGACCTCTGTACATTGATCATAGCTATTGGACAGTCAAGACTTGTCGGAATATTGCACCACACCAGGCGTAACACCAGGCAAGATACCTTGCCATTATTTACTGTTTATAGTTTGTCTGTATTTTATTTACATATCACTGTTCATTTATTTCCTGTTCTTACAGTTCTAGATTTACTACATGTTCAGTGATATTAGCTAAATTGCTATTATCTTTTGATTGCATATGGACCTAGAGTTAAGGGACTACCGTCGGTAGTGTAGTGCATACCCCTTGACACAGTTGTACCATGAGGATGTGTGAGATGAGTAGCATGTACAGGTTCTTGTGTGTGGGCTGATCCCCATGTGCATGCGTTAGGGCTAACTGCTAATAGAGGCATGATAGGAGACTTAGCAGTTAGTAGAGAAACATAGTCGTGGATACGACTTGGTAGGGACATTTGGGTGGGGAGGACAATACCTGACGTATGGGCTTCGATTGTACTTCTCTTGTAACCCGGAAGCTCCGCTGGAGATACGGGTATGAGCCTCTCAGGTTGGCCACTGTCGTTTTTAAAAGTCATGCGCTTAGGTCACTGGTGCCCAAGTGGGGACTATACCATATCCCATTTTCAGCCAGGGCTCATGCGTCGAAGGATTGTTTCTTAACTGCATGTTCACTTTAGTTTGGTTAGATTACCTTATTATGTCTTGTCACTTTCTTTGATTGTGGCATATTTTATATTCAGTATTTATATGGCATGTTTATTGTATCTTGTTATGTCCCTCTGAGGACCTGGTTATCTCGCCCGGTGTGTGTGTTCTTATCTTTCGCAGTTATTCTAGTCGTGGCCATGATTGTCACTATTCTCCGAGGATGATTGCGCTTTGATCGTCTTCGCTTCGCCCGCCAAACTCATTGTATTTTTCATGTATTTTTCCTTACTTGTTGGTAGTGGATTTGTCTCCGCCCAACGATTGTATACATGACAAATTCAAAGTTGCTTTTATATCATATTTATCTTTGTGGATGAGATTTAGTACCTTGGTTACTGTATTTTACAGCTTATGTATATATACGAGGGTCTATATACTTCGTATGTATACAGCTGGCATGGTTACATTTTAGTCCTACGTATTTTGGGACTGGGGCGTTACAATATATTATTAAAATACAATGTTTTGCCAATTAACCGTTAATTTCTATTTTCTCCAATAAATCAGTAATCAGTTTATCCTGTTAATTGAAAACAAATATAGTTTACGACGTTAGACGGATTTCGATAGATTAATTTAGTAACTTAAAACCTGACTAGGGTCTATTTCTAGAAATTGCAACTAGCACAACTAGACATGGCTCATTATGGTTCTAAGTCAGAATTCTCAAACTGTAGGATTTCGAGGACGTACTTGACTTCCTTTCCGGTACCGACATCCCGATCCAGTCATACAAACAGAGGCAAGTTACGGTTATATTTTCTTGCATTTTAATTAGTAATTGTCATGTTGCATGCTTAAACCACATTGCTACACGGAACTCTCTTCTTGAGTTCGATTATTGATTGTAGCAATATTGGGGGAGTAGTGTAGCGTTTATGACCAATACCCTCATATTGCATTATTGTGCGAGCTTACCCCTCTTACACATGGGAATAAGCCGTATCGCATCGCTAGGATGCTATTGTACAACCCAAGCCGGTCATAGACGTTACCTATTCAAATCACATTGTTTCAAATACTGAATTGCTGAAAATTACTGGAAAATATTGTTCAAAGTATTTCAACTGTTTAAAATTGTATCTTTCCATTATTATTTAGAATGTCGAATATGTACTCGTACTTGTTCCTTTCCTGACTGGATCCCCCCCAATAGGTGATGTTGATGATGTTGAGCTATTGTACAATAGCTATTATGACCTAGTGTTATATCATGTGGTGTTGCCAGAGTCCCCCTTGGAGGACGCAGAACCAGAGACCGATGAGCAGACCGTTTAGCTAGTCATTTTTCCAGCTACCTAGTTTTATTGTGTTAGAGTTTGTAGATTTTGAATTCAGTATTTTATTTCAGTACTTTTATTTCCAGTTGTACTTCTCTTTGTTGAATATTAAAAGTTTTAAAATTTTTGTATATTCGTGTTGTGACAAATGTATAGTTGTTGTTGAAGATTTTTGCAACTAGAAACAGCTTACTGCCGCCGTCTCATAACGGTACAGGCTGGGCATGATCCGATTCGACCCAATAATTTGGGATCAGATCGTGACATGTTTTTAGTGGTGGCCCATGCAGGTCATCTGGTCAACAACTTAGGTAAACATATCTAGAAACAATTAGAACACTAGAATATTAATTTGTCA
Source organism: Iris pallida (assembly GCA_029216955.1). NCBI lineage: Eukaryota > Viridiplantae > Streptophyta > Magnoliopsida > Asparagales > Iridaceae > Iris > Iris pallida. The sequence goes on from JANAVB010037707.1 coordinate 67,219, forward strand.
CAACATAGGATCGAAATATACTATAAGTAAGTATTTTTGTTTGTTATAGACTGGTAGGCTACCTTGCTTATGTATTGCATCCTAAACCTTCCAGAGTATGGCCAAAGAAAAGACCACCCGCTCCGGCCCTACTGACGATGAGGTGTCATCTACCAATCATACCCCACCTCCTCAAGCACGCCCAGACCCTCCTCCTTTGTATCTGACTGACCGTCCCCACGCTGCACCAGCACCCCGTACCGTTTATGCTACTACAGCTCAAACGGCAGAACCTGCACCTCTCCGAACTGAGCCACAGTCCCCTACGATAGTGCCCGCACCAGCTGCCCCACCAGTACCCGTGGACCCCACCGAACTCGTAGGCCCGAAGAATGCTTGAGGCCCAGAGAGCTCAAGCTGATGCTCATCGCGATCAGACCGCGATCATGAGAGAAGGCATGGAGAATGCCCACAACGTGGCTATGGCTGCCCTCAAGAGATGAGGAGAAGCTCAATCAAAACCAAGGCCTGCTAAGGTAAACATAAATCTAAGAGTTAGTTTATGTATCATTAAGGCCATTTAATTTGATAGGAGACATATTATTATGTGAAGGTTGGCAATATCGAGAACATTAAGAAGCAGGACCCTCGACCATTCAAAGGAACCGAGGGAATCATCTACGTCGACGAATGGCTCGACAGCATGGAGCGTCTCCTCAGCGTCGCTCGACTACCAAACGACCTCCAGGTCGAAGCAGTAGGACTCCAGCTGCAAGATGTAGCAAGCACCTGGTATCGAAATAAACCCTGACTCCAGGACAAGCAGCTTGACTGGGACACCTTTAAGAGGTTGTTCCATAGAAAATTCTTCCCAACATCAGAGTTGCGGAAGATGGAAAGACATTTCCAGGATCTGAAGCAAGGGAACATGACGGTTAGAGAGTATGCGGCAGAGTTCAGCCGACTTAGCCGCTTTGCCAAGAACTTGGGTGCTGACCCCGCGGATCGTGCTGAGAGATTCAGGTATGGACTAAGGGAAGATATTCGCACCCCTGTGATCGCAGGCGGCGCCATGGTGGATGCCTTTAGCCATGGTGGATGCCTTCCCTAAATTTTTGAAATTTTATTATTTATTTAATTTAAGTGGTGATTTTTAGATTTTTATAAATAATTATTTTAAATAATTATTACGGTAGATGCCTTTAGCCATGGTGGAGTTTTGGAGTACAAGACGACTAAGAATCGTGGCACGGATAGTGTAATGGCGTGCTTTGACTAGGATATAAGCCCTGATAGGGAAGGCTGAGCCATAGTGATGTCCCAATTAGAAAAACCAAGCCAAGTTACGACTTAACCTTTACCGAAGATTTTATTTATTATTTAATTATATTATTGAGTTTTAGGATGCACGGTTGTACCAATTTAGCCGGACTGGACCCGAACCGAACCCAAGCCTATGTAGTCGGAAAGTACGACCGAAGACGACCATGTAGGCATAATTGATTTGTGTACAAATATTTTCTAAATTATGTTAGGTATTGATGTGCATTTTTAATTGTTTGAATATTTGTACAAAATTGGTATTCTTATTATTAAATATTGTTTTGCAATATTGGTATAATTTTTCTGGACCTTGATAATGGTGAGTAGTATGGATTCACCAAACCACTAGTTAAGTATTATTTTATTATTTTATAGTGATTAAATAAGTATATTTATTTGCTATTAGATATTATTATTATTATTGGTTAATTGAGTATTCGATATATATATATATATATATATATATATATATATATATATATATATATATATATATATATATTTATATATATATATATATATATATATATATACATGTATAGGGATGTGTATATATAGATATATATATGTGCATGTATAGATAAATATGTTATATATGTGTATGTATAGAGTTATATAAAGATATATGTGTGTACGTGTATGTATATTTAAATATATATATTATATATGTGTATATGTGTATTTATATACAAATATATATTATACATATGTATATGTGGGTATATATATATATATATATATATATATATATATATATATATATAAAAAATATATATATATATATATATATATATATATATACATAGGCATTTATATGTAGATACATATAAGACAAAGGAATTAACCATCCCAGCCCAAATCAATAGCATTCCAGCCAGCCCTTCCAGGCCGGCCCATGCCAAGCAAACCCCAATATCCAGCACAACCCAGCAAGGAGACCCGAAACCCGCACACCTATTCCAGCCAACTCGAGAGCACCGTATGCATATACACGTATGTGTATATACATACCGAGAGATAGAGGAGATCGAAGGAAACTGTCGAAACCCTAATACTCCAACCACATGGCGGCGTGCCACCCTCTCTGATGTCCTGAACGGCCACCCGCCGCCGGTGCCACCGCTGCACGCGGCCAGGTCCGCCGCGTGCAGTCGAGCACAGTGAAGGACAGCAGCAGAAATGGTAGTTTTTGGTGGATTTTTCGACAACATTGCTCCCTCGATAAGCTACTATCTTACGAACCGTTCGTCGAGGTACGACCACAACCTAACCTACTTCATAACCCATCAAGTTAAATTAGTTAGAATGCTTTAGATTATCTTAAAAGTCTGTCCAAACATCGACGGAAACTATCTTGTAAACAGGGGATGTTATAGTTAGAACGCCTGTTTTGGGAGACTGTTTCTAGTCGATCCATTACCGAATAAGGCAAACCCCTTGAAAGGCCTTCTAGATAACCTATAGAACATAAAAACCTATTTCGCGATTTCTGTTTTCATCAAATAGACGCAAAGTTATCTATTTGCAAATATCAATAAAAACTATGTAATTCTGTTTTAGAAAATTAGAAAATTTCTTCGATACGACATGCGTCCCGCCAATCTGGGCGACGTGGTTGCGAACCGAAGGCATCGAAAGGTGTGTAACGGCTTCGTGGTCGTGTGGGCTTTGACGGAATTCAAATTGGTCGCGTGTGCGTACCGAATTTGATGCGTATCCGTCAAAATTCACCGTATCGGCCTCTGTGCAAATTCTCCAATTACTTTGTGCATGCTCGTCAGATCGAGACAAAACTTACGCCAATAGGACCGTATCATTTTTTTGGTCCTTTATGCCAAGTTTGGTCCGATTCTGAGATAGTTGATTGGATCGCCGTTTCACAGGTCCCACGATCCGATTCAATGGACAATTTTGTGTACGGTCCACCGGAATCCAAAACTGGACATACCGTTGGGTTCGTATCGTCAAAACGAATCCGTAGACATATAGTTTGACGACTTAGAGACCATTGACTCTGGCACGCTTTTCGGTGCAAAGCGGGTCCAACGGCGGACACTGTTTTTGCCCGAAATTACCGTTTTGCCCAAAATTACCATTTTGCTCCTGTATCAAGAATTGGACTTAAGGACAGGCAATCATAGCTAATTTGACTATTCTGAGAATGTTGGCAATATTTGTTTCAGCTTTCGGAGATAGTTGTGATGACTTGGACTTCGTGGCTTACCAATTGACTATATTTTATGGGATCTACGTGCAACCTCCAGGCAAGATACCTTGCCTTCCTCTACAGTTTATTTACATGCATATCTATATTATTATACAATTTTACTAGTTGATTATTTATATGTGATTTGTATATCATGTCTGCTAGTGTATATATAGCCTTGTTTATAATTAGCTTTGTAGTTCATATTGGATATACGTATATATAGTTCTTATTCATAGTTACCTTTGTAGTTCATATTGGATTGGTTTTCTCATGTATCGTGATTGAGTCGTGTCGTGTCATCACTTGTACTTGGACTGAGTCGTATCGTGTCATAGGATGAATAAGTCATAACGGAACTACTTTACCTCCTTGCCTTGAAATTCTTGAAGCTAACCTGCGAGCCCACACTAGGGGCGAGGGTTAGTAGTTAAGCTAACCTACGAGCCCACACTAGGGGCGAGGGTTAGTAGTTAAGCTAACCTGCGAGCCCACATTAGGGGCGAGGGTTAGTAGTTAAGCTAACCTGCGAGTCCACATTAGGGACGAGGGTTAGTAGTTATCTGTCCACACCTGCGAGTCCACACTAGGGACGAGGGTGATGCTAGCCTGCGAGTCCATACCAGGGATGAGGGTTAGTAGTATATAGTTCACACCTGCGAGTCCACACTAGGGACGAGGGTGATGCTAGCTTGCGAGTCCACACTAGGGGCGAGGGCTAGTAGTTGCTCAAACCTGTGAGTCCACACTAGGGACGAGGGTTTGAGTATTCGATTGGTTATCCATTGACATCGTGATATCGTGTTCTCTTGTTCTTCTCCAGCAGTTCGTTTAGGCGTAGTGGTTCTTTCAGTCGTGTATAGTCGTAGTTTCGTGCTGATTGGTCTTTCCCCATTTATTTTCTGTATTTCCTTTATTGTATGATAAACTGCTAGATAGGCATGCTTTTATGTATCTTGATATGTCCCCTGAGGACCTGATGATCTCTTCAGGTTAGTTATTGCGTGGAGTTAGTTAGCAGCTCGGGATGGCGGATGATTATGATACTTGTGGGGTCCGAATGTGATGATATTGCTTACGAGATTCAGGTATTGATACCATGTTTATTATCCAGTTCATCCAGCTCGTGTTTCCCTTTCATCATCATGATATATCATATTTATTGATTCAGTTTATAGACTCATGTTATTTCTTGGAGTCTAATCGGACATACATGCTAGTGGGCTGCAGACCACGACCCATACTTGTTCATTCTTATTTATTATTCTTATTGTGGATTGAGATAGAGTTTTGCCATGCCTTGATTAGGTCCATTGCCATAGCGGTGACAACGTTTACGTATTTGAGTCGGGCTGGAGTCCGCTTGATGCGTAGCTGGCTTGCTCACGCTTTCGCGTCCGAAAAGCGGGTGTGGGTCGTGACAAGTTTTTTTGGTGGCCCATGCAGGTCCGAGCATATCGTACCGGTTACGTAACTGTACTGGTACGAGCCTGCGACAATGACTATACCCTTAGAAATCTTAATCCACTCTACCTTGAAAATCCTCTTAGGAATTTCTCTACGTCTTTGAAACTTCGTATTTGTTCTTGATTATTCTCCCTTGCCCTCTCATACCATTGATTCTCGTCCCTTCCTATTCTGGGGTGACGAACGATCGTGTTGTCTAGAATTCATCAGAAGTTCTTAATTTATAGTATAATATTGCTTGACTATTGAATATTTGGTTGTTTATAGATATGAGGGATTATAGATGTTGTACGTCCTAGATATCTGTTGGAAGGATTGTTAGCAACTAGTTAGAAGATTATAAGATTTTAGTGACCCTATTTTGAGGAGTAGTATAACCAAAGGTGGGTAGAAGTCCTCAAGTATTCGGAGTTACAAAATGGCTAGGAGAAGGAGATAAACTATGTTTGAGGAATTAAGATTTAAGGAGATTAAAGAAATAGTAGACATCCTTTTAAATTTTTAGGAACATTTATGCATTAGAATTTCGAGGAAGAAATTATTTTTATGGTGGGTAGATTTGTAGCCTCCCTTCCCGAAATTTTTGAAATTTTATTATTTATTTAATTTAAGCGGTGATTTTTAGATTTTTATAAATAATTATTTTAAATAATTATTACTGTAGATACCTTTAGCCATGGTAGAGTTTTAGAGTACAAGAGCTTTGACTAGGGTATTAGCCCTGATAGGGAAGGTCGAGCCATAGTGACGTCCCAACTAAAAAAATCAGGCCAAGTTGCGACTTAACCCTTACCGAGAATTTTATTTATTATTTAATTATATTATTGAGTTTTAGGATGCCCGGTTGTACCAACTTAGCCGGACTGGACCCGAACCGAACCCAAGCCTATGTAGTCGGGAAGTACGACCGAAGACGACCATGTAGGCATAATTGATGTATGTATAAATATTTTCTAAATTATGTTAGGTATTGATGTGCATTTTTAATTGTTTGAATATTTGTACAAAATTGGTATTCTTATTATTAAATATTGTTTTGCAATATTGGTATAAATTTTCTGGACCTGGATAAATGTGAGTAGTATTGATTCACCAAACCACTAGTTAAGTATTATTTTATTATTTTATGGTGATTAAATAAGTATATTTATTTACTATTAGATATTATTGTTATTGGTTAATTGAGTATTTATCGATATATAAATATATGAGGTGTATATATATATATATATATATATATATATATATATATATATATATATATATATATGTGTATGTATAGATAAATATACATGTATAGGGATGTGTATATAGATATATATGTGCATATATAGATAAATATATTATATATGTGTATGTATAGAGTTATATAAAGATATATATGTGTGTACGTGTATGTATATTTAAATATATATATTATATATGTGTATATGTGTATTTATATATAAATATATATTATACATATGTATATGTGGGTATATATATATATATATATATATATATATATATATATATATATATATATATATATATATATATATATATACATAGGCATTTATATGTAAATACATATAAGACAAAGGAATTAACCATCCCAGCCCAAATTAATAGCATTCCAGCCAGCCCTTCCAGGCCGGCCCAAGCCAAGCAAACCCCAATATCTAGCACAACCCAGCAAGGAGACCCAAAACCCGCACACCTATTCCAGCCAACCCGAGAGCACCATATGCATATACACGTATGTGTATATACATACCGAGAGATAGAGGAGATCGAAGGAAACTGTCGAAACCCTAACACTCCAACCACATGGCGGTGTGCCACCCTCCATGATGTCCTGGGCGGCCACCCACCGCCGACGCCACCGTCGCACGCGGCCAGGTCCGCCGCGTGCAGCCGAGCACAGTGAAGGACAGCAGCAGTAATGGCAGTTTTTGGTAGATTTCTCGACAACATTGCTCCCTCGATAAGCTACTATCTTACGAACCGTTCGTCGAGGTACAACCACAACCTAACCTACTTCATAACCCATCAAGTCAAATTAGTTAGAATGCTTTAGATTATCTCGAAAGTCTGTCCAAACACCGACGAAAACTATCTTGTAAACAGGGGATGTTATAGTTAGAACGCCTGTTTTGGGAGACTGTTTCTAGTCGATCCATTACCGAATAAGACAAATCCCCTGAAAGGCCTTCTAGATAACCTATAGAACATAAAAACCTATTTTACGGTTTCTGTTTTCATCAAATAGACGCAAAGTTATCTATTTGCAAATATCAAGAAAACTATATAATTCTGTTTTAGAAAATTAGACAATTTCTTCGATACGACGTGCGTTCCTCCAATCCGGGCGACGTAGTTGCGAACCGAAGGCATCGAAAGGTGCGTAACAGCTTCGTGGTCGTGTGAGCTTTGACGGAATTCAAATTGGTCGCGTGTGTGCAACGAATTTGATGCGTATCCGTCGAAATTCACCGTATCGGACTCTGTGCAAATTCTCTAATTACTTTGTGCACGCTCGTCAGATCGAGACGTATGCCAACAGGACCGTATTATTGTTTTGGTACTTTATGCCAAGTTTGGTCCGATTCTGAGACAGTTGATTGGATCGCCGTTTCACGGGCTCCACGATCCGATTCAACGGGCAATTTTGTGCACGGCCCACCGAAATCCAAAACTGGACAGGCCGTTGGGTTCATATCATCAAAATGAATTCGTAGATATATATTTTGATGACTTTATAGACCATTGACTCTGGCACGCTTTTTGGTGCAAAACAGGTCCAACGACGGACATCGTTTTTGTCCGAAATTACCGTTTTGCTCCTGTGTCCGGAATTGGACTTAAGGACCGACAATCATAGCTAATTTGACTATTCTAAGAATGTTGGCAATATTTGTTTTAGCTTTCGGAGACAGTTGTGATGACTTGGACTTCGTGGCTTACCAATTGACTATATTTTGTGGGATCTGCGTGCAACCTCCAGGCAAGATACCTTGCCTCCCTCTACAGCTTATTTACATGCATATCTATATTATTATACAGTTTTACCAGTTGATTATTTATATGTGATTTATATATCATGTCTGCTAGTGTATATAGCCTTGTTTATAATTAGCTTTGTAGTTCATATTGGATATACTTAGATATAGTTCTTGTTCATAGTTACCTTTGTAGTTCATATTGGATTGGTTTTCTTGTGTATCGTGATTGAGTCGTGTCGTGTCATCACTTGTACTTGGACTGAGTCGCATCGTGTCATACGATGAATAAGTCATAACGGAACTGTTTTACCTCCTTGTCTTGAAATTCTTAAAGCTAACCTGCGAGCCCACACTAGGGGCGAGGGTTAGAAGTTAAGCTAACCTGCGAGCCCACACTAGGGGTGAGGGTTAGTAGTTAAGCTAACCTGCGAGCCCATATTAGGGGCGAGGGTTAGTAGTTAAGCTAACCTGCGAGTCCACATTAGGGGCGAGGGTTAGTAGTTATCTGTCCACACCTGCGAGTCCATACTAGGGACGAGGGTGATGCTAGCCTGCAAGTCCATACCAGGGACGAGGGTTAGTAGTATATGGTTCACACCTGCGAGTCCACACTAGGGACGAGGGTGATGCTAGCTTGCGAGTCCACACTAGGGGCGAGGGCTAGTAGTTGTTCAAACCTGCGAGTCCACACTAGGGACGAGGGTTTGAGTATTCGATTGGTTATCCATTGACATCGTGATATCGTGTTCTCTTGTTCTTCTCCAGCAGTTCGTTTGGGCGTAGTGGTTCTTTCAGTCGTGTATAGTCGTGGTTTCGTGCTGATTGGTCTTTTCCCGTTTATTTTCTGTATTTCCTTTATTGCATGATAAACTGCTAGATAGGCATGCTTTTATGTATCTTGCTATGTCCCCTGAGGACCTGATGGTCTCTTCAAGTTAGTTATTGCGTGGAGTTAGTTAGCAGCTCGGAATGGCGGATGATTATGACACTTGTGGGGTCCGGATGTGATGATATTGCTTGCGGGATTCAGGTATTGATACCATGTTTATTATCCTGTTCATCCAGCTCGTGTTTCCCTTTCATCATCATGATATATCATATTTATTGATTCAGTTTATAGACTCATGTTATTTCTTGGAGTCTAATCGGACATGCATGCTAGTGGGCTGCAGACTACGACCCATACTTGTTCATTCTTATTTATTATTCTTATTGTAGATTGAGATATAGTTTTGTCATGCCTTGATTAGGCCTATTGCCATATCGGTGACAGCATTTACGTATTCGAGTCGGGTTGGAGTCCGCTTGATGCGTAGCTGGCTTGCTCACGCTCTCGCATCCGAAAAGCGGGTACGGATCGTGACAAGTTTTTTTTGTGGCCCATGCAGGTCTGAGCATATCGTACCGGTTACGTAACTGTACTGGTACGAGCCTGCGACAATGACTAAACCCTTAGAAATCTCAATCCACTCTGCCTTGAAAATCCTCTTAGGAATTTCTCTACGTCTTTGAAACTTCGTATTTGTTCTTGATTATTCTCCCTTACCCTCCCATACCATTGATTCTTGTCCCTTCCTATTCCGGGGTGACGAACGATCGTGCCAGTTTTATTCGTGCCCAAGAAGGATGGAACCGTGCGGATGTGCATTGATTACCGGGTGCTGAACAACATCACCATCAAGAACAAGTACCCTCTGCCCCGGATCGATGACCTGTTTGATCAACTGAATGGAGCTAAGGTATTCTCGAAGATAGATCTCAGGTCTGGCTACCATCAAATCAAGGTCAGGAAGGAGGATATTCCAAAGACGGCGTTCAACACCAAATATGGACAATATAAATTTTTAGTCATGCCGTTTGGACTGACGAACGCCTCTGCGGTATTCATGAACCTTATGAACAAGGTTTTCCATGAATACCTGGATCAGTTTGTTGTTGTCTTCATCGATGACATTCTGATCTACTCGAAGATCGAAGAAGAGCATGAAGAGCACCTGAAGAAAGTTCTGGGAACTTTAAGGAATAAGAAGCTCTATGGTAAGCTATCTAAATACGAATTCTTCTTAGACAAGGTGGATTTTCTAGGCCATGTTTTCACAGGAGAAGGAATTTCGGTGGATCCAATGAAGATAGCTGTTATTGAGAAGTGGACTGCACCAAGTTCAGTTGCAGAAATCATAAGCTTCTTGGGCTTAGCTGGCTACTACCAGAAATTTGTAAAGGACTTCTCCAGGATTGTTGAGCCGATGACGAAGCTCACCAGGAAGAACGAAGAATTTGTTTGGTCTGAAGCTTGCCAGTCAGCATTTGAGGAACTGAAGAAGAGACTTACTACGGCGCCAATACTTGCGTTACCCTCAGGTACCGGTAATTTTTTAATATACAGTGATGCTTCCGATAAAGGATTGGACTGTGTTCTTCAACAATACGAGAAAGTAATTGCTTACGCATCTAGGCAATTACGGACTCATGAAAAGAACTATCCCACACATGATTTGGAGCTTGCAGCGATTATATTCGCATTGAAGTTATGGAAGCACTATCTTTATAGAGAGAGAGTAGAAATATTTACAGACTACAAAAGTCTTAAATATGTTTTCACTCAGAAGGAGCTGAACATGCGACAAAGACGATGGCTGGAGCTAATAAAAGATTTTGACATCAACCTGCAGTATCATCCGGGTAAGGCTAATGTTGTTGCAGATGCACTTAGTCGATACCCGATGGCGATGTTCTTGACCAAGGAATGACACTTGCTGGAAGACGTGGAAAAGCTCAGACTGGAGATTATACTGCCCGAAGAAGAAATAAAGAAACTGGGAAGAGAAGCCATTGTACCAGGAGCTGATTCATCAATGATGCAGTTGCAAGTGCGTTCAGGTCTAATAGACAGAGTCAAGGAGACACAATTACAAGACGAGACGCTTTGCAAACTCAGAGATCAAGTGTTGGCAGGAACACTTGAAGGATTCTCAATCGCCAGCGACAGAGCACTGAAGCACGGTACGAGACTTTGCGTACCAACTGGCGAACTGAGGAATGAGCTGATGCAGGAAGCACACCAGTCGCAGTATTTCATACATCCAGGAGCTAATAAAATATATCGAGATATACGTACTATAGTATGGTGGTACAGAATAAAGAAGGACGTATCCAGATACGTAGCTAGATGCTTAATTTGTCAACAAGTGAAAGCTAGCCGACAGAGACCAGCAGAACTGTTGCAGCCGCTAGACATCCCGGAGTGGAAATGGAAACACCTGATCATGGACTTTGTGTCAGAACTGCCTCGATCCCAAGGAGGAAAGGATGCCATTTGGGTTATCGTGGACCGACTGACGAAGTCAGCCCACTTTATTTCCTTTAAGGTGGGCCTATCCACCGAGAAGTTGGTGGCACTGTACATGCGGCATATCTACCGAATTCATGGAGTTCCAGTAAGTATCATATCTGACAGGGATACCAGATTCACCTCTCACTTCTGGAAGAGCTTGCACGACAGTTTGGGAACGCAACTGAAGTTCAGCATCGCCTACCATCCCCAGAGTGACGGACAATCGGAGAGAACAATCCAGACGCTAGAAGACATGCTGAGATCTTGCATCTTGGAATTTGGAGGGTCTTGGGAAGACCATTTGCACTTGGTAGAGTTCTTCTACAACAACAGCTACCAAGCTAGTATCGGTATGACTCCATTCGAGGCACTTTATGGACGTCGTTGTCGCACTCCACTTGCTTGGGATGACGTAGAAGAAAGGGTATTGCTTGGACCTAAGATGGTGACCAATGCAACAGAGAAGGTAAAGATGATTAGAGACAAGCTCAGGATTGCCCAGGACAGACAGAAGCATTGGGCCGATAGCAGCCAACGACCGTTGGTGTTTGAAGTAGGTGACAGTGTGTTCGTGAAGATCTCTCCTACCAGAGGAACCATCCATTTCGGGCAGAACAGAAAAGCTAAGCCCCAGGTATATCGGTCCTTTTGAAGTACTGAACAGGATTGGAGAAGTAGCTTATCGGGTGGCTTTACCCCCAAGTCTCGAAGGTGTCCACAACGTCTTTCATATTTCGTAGCTGAGACGCTACATCCCGGACCCAAGCCACATCTTGGATCATTCGGAGCTGGAGATTGGACCCAGCCTCACAGTGCCAGAGAAGCTAGTGGCGATATTAGACAGAGGAGAGAAGAGAACCAGGAACTCTGTGACACCAATAGTCAGAGTAATGTGGCGGCACAACTCCCCAGGCGAGTCTACCTGGGAGCGAGAAGATGGGATGCGGGAGCAGTATCCGTATCAGTTTGAAACTTGAGGTAACCCCCAACCCTACCTTTTTAATTTCGAGGACGAAATTTTCTAAGGAGGGAAGGTTATGAAACCTGCAATTTCGAAATTTATTGAATTATTGGATTTTCGAAAATTAATTGCATTTTTGGTTGTCAATTGGATTTGGTTTGCAGCAGAGTATTTTAGTTAGCTAGTTATTATTATTATTATTATTATTATTATTATTATTATTATTATTATTATTATTATTATTACTACTACTACTACTATTATTATTATTATTATTATTATTTTAGTCGATCAGGAAAATAATTATTTTAAAATAAATTAATTAGATTTTTGATTGTGGCCCAGTCCCGATTCCGTGCCCGGGTTCCGAGTCCGACCCGAATTCGAAACCCCGAACCTGATTTCTTTTACAAAAGAAAACAAATTATAAAATTTTGATTTTTTAAAGAAAGAAAAAAATGTATTATTTTTATATAAAAAACTTTCCTAATCTACCCTCGCCTTTTTTCCAGCATCTTACCCGCTGGATTTTCCCTCACGAACCCCTATTCCTTCTCCACTCTCCCTATTCCCTCCTTAATTCACTCTCCTCCTCCCTTTCTTAACCACTCCTTCTCCCCTTCATTCTCGTTCTCCCTCTTTACTTCTCAAAAACCCTCACTTTTTAATCCCTCCAAAACTCACAGGGAACTCTAAACCCTATCCCTAGCCCTAATTCTCCAAATCTCTCCCTCCTCTCCTCTTTCTCTCCCTGAATCCGGCCCGACCGCCCCGAGCCCCGTCCGCGAACCGCCCGGCTCCGCCCTGCAAGCCTCTAACCGGCCGCCCCACTCGCGACCGACTCGACCGGCCGCCTCTCGACCGGCCACCTTCCGATCGACCGCCTCCCGGCAACCCGCGACCCTGTGTCGTTGTTCCGCCCGCGACCTCATGCCCCGCGGTCTTTTGTGCCGCTGTTTAGTCCACCCCGGGCCCCGATCTGCCGTCCCGCGGCTCCCGTGCGCTGTCCGTGCACTGTCCGCACTCCTGTGCGCTGTTCTGAGTCGATCCCGCCGTCCGCGTGCGTCTGGATCGTTCCGAGTCTGCACGGATTAATTCCTTTCTCTATTCTTGCATCTGAGAGCTCTAGCCGAGCACCCGAGGTATAATTCTGTGTCCCCGTGTCCCTCCCGTTTGTGTGTCGAGTTACATGTCGATGATGACGCGGTCTCGACCCCGTTACGGGGATTGGCATTTTTTGATATTATTGCGTTAGGGGATGCGACGTCCGGCTTCTACTCGGATTTGTGTTTTGTGGATTATCTCATTAGTGATTCTTTAGTTGGATTTTTATTGGTATGTTAAGTTTTCTTATGGATGGGACAATATTCAAATGCTGTGGTTGGCTTTGGTGGCTTATATTCTTTTTGGGTTGGACTTTGTATGTATGATATGGTGTTGTCTCCCTGGTTTGGAACCGATTTTTTTGGGTGTGGATAGGTATCGCCTCGTGGCTAGGTTGCCCTAGTTACAGAGGAGGTGCTACCCAAATTTTCAAAAAAGTATTTCAAAATAATAGTATTTAATTAAGTTCAGTAATTTGGTAATTTAAAATCTATTTTCGAAATCCGGTCTTTGCAAACGGTTTACAAAATTGGTTTTTAGTGGGCTTTAAGTGTTGGATTTTGTGAGTTTTGTGTATCCTCTGTTGGGTGACGACCGTATCGGTCGGATGAGCCTCGGCGAAACGCAAACGCTACAGGACCTTCATGTATGTTGAGGCGTAAGCCAGCAACGTGAGATTACATGACCAAGTCTGAGACGTACACCCTTTTCTATAATTTATATTTAAATTATATTTTATTATTAGAACTTGTTAATAGCCTTTAGTATTTTGGGTGCCGGGCCTCGGCCTTCTGTTTGAACCGCTTCACGGCACTCAGAGCTCGCCTCAGCTATTTAAATTTAATTTATTTAATAAGTTGTAAGGACATAAGTCCGGCTTTCCTTTATTTTTCTGTGGCCCTATATTGTGTAGTTTAGATTTTCTATTTTTTTTCTGAGTTGGTTATTTGCGTAGCTAGACATATAAATTATATTTGAGTATTAATTATTTGTATAAAAATAAGGATTTCTCATATTTAAGTAAAATGGATAATTACTAGTAAGTTAACAAGTCTATGCTTTATCACTTAAAGAAATTTAGTTATATATATATATATATATATATATATATATATATATATATATATATATATATATATATATATATATATATATATATTTTTAGTTATATATATATATATATCATTTGTTTTTAGTTATATATATATATATATATATATATATATATATATATATATATTTTTATTTTATATATATATATATATATATATATATATATATATATATATATATATGTATATTATTAAAATACAAAGTTTTGCCAATTAACCGGTAATTGCTATTTTCTCCAATAAATCAGTAATCGGTTTATCCTGTTAATTGAAAAACAAATGTAGTTTACGACGTTAGACGGATTTCAGTAGATTAATTTAGTAACTTAAAACCTGACTAGGGTTTGTTTCTAGAAATTGCAACTAGCACAACTAGATATGGCTCATTATGGTTCTAAGTCAGGATTCTCAAACTGTAGGATTTCGAGGACGTACTTGACTTCCTTTCCGGTACCGACATCCCGATCCAGTCATACAAACAGAGGCAAGTTACGGTTATATTTTCTTACATTTTAATTAGTAATTGTCATGTTGCATGCTTAAACCACATTGCTACACGGAACTCTCTCCTTGAGTTCGATTATTGATTGTGGGGATATTGGGGGAGTAGTGTAGCGTTTATGACCAATACCCTCATATTGCATTATTGCGCGAGCTTACCCCTCTTACACACGGGGATAAGCTGTATCGCATCGCTAGGATGCTATTGTACAACCCAAGCCGGTCATAGACGTTACCTATTCAAATCACATTGTTTCAAACACTGAATTGCTGAAAATTGCTGGAAAATATTGTTCAAAGTATTTCAACTGTTTAAAATTGCATCTTTCCATTATTATTTTGAATGTCGGATATGTACTCGTACTTGCTCCTTTTCTGACTGGATCCCCCCCCAATAGGTGATATTGATGATGATGAGCTATTGTACAATAGCTACTATGACCCGGTGTTATATCCTGTGGTGTTGCTAGAGTCCCCCTTGGAGGACGCAGAACTAGAGGCCGATGAGCCGACCGTTTAGCTAGTCATTTTTCCAGCTACCTAGTTTTATTGTGTTGGAGTTTGTAGATTTTGAATTCAGTATTTTATTTCAGTACTTTATTTTCAGTTGTACTTCTCTTTGTTGAATATTAAAAGTTTTAAAATTTCCTTATTCGTGTTGTGGTAAATGTATAGTTGTTGTTGAAGATTCTTGCAACTAGAAACAGCTTACTGTCGCCGTCTCACAACTGTTCAGGCTGGGCATGATCCGATTCAACCCAACAATTTGGGATCGGGTCGTGACATCCTTACAAGAGAAAGACCAGTATACATCATCGTGTTTCCGTTTGCTCTTTGCACTTTACTTTTACTTACTTATATTTGTGACATATTTCTGTGATCTTGCTGCTAAATATTTTTAATAGCTAATATTATGCTGCCTACTCTATTCACCCCCCCCAAGAGTATATCGATTTACATTTCGTTCCTACAATTGGTATCATAGCGGGTTATACAGGTAAAACGATGTAACACTGTTATTATTTTCTTTATATATAACTGTTGTTACATATATCACTATATCACATATGGCAACTGTGAAATTCACAACTAAAGGCCAAGCCACAAACTGACCCCCACTGTTTGATGGTAGCAACTACACTTACTGGAAAACATGTATGAGTTTTTTTTAAAATCTCTAGATTTTAACTTACGGTCAATTGTATTTGACGACTATAAAAAGCCTCCATGTGTTCTTATTGATGGAAATTTGGTTGAAAAAGCATATGACAGTATACTGATTCTGAAAAGAAAGAAGCCAGTCTTTACGCATGTGCTATTAATGCCTTATTTTGTGCTTTAGACATGACTAAATTCAACAGGGTGTCTACATGCACAACATCTAATGAGGTATGGAAACTTCTCAAGTCACTATGAAGGCACGACGCAAGTCAAGAAGTCCAATATCAGTAGACTTACTCAAGAATATGAGGCGTTCAAGATAAAGCCGAACGAATCTGTTACACAAATGTTCATAAGATTTCTGGATATTATAAATCCTTTGTCCTCCCTAGGCAAAAAATATAATAACCATGAAAAGATTCGTAAGGTGCTGCGAGCTGTCACAAAGAACTGGATTCCGAAGGCTACGATAATCGTTAAAGGAAACGACCTCACACCACGTCTCTTGAAACACTCATGGAAAAGCTACTTACTCATGAGCTGGAACTTCAAGACTTTGAAGACGCTGTACCAAAGAAAAAATCAATCGCCTTCAAAGCTCAACAACGAAGAACTGTCGAAGAAGATTTTGACGACAGTGATTCCAACACTGAGGATCAAGCTCTCCTAGTGAAGAAGTTCAAGAAGTTCATGAGATTCAACCGAAGAACGAAGGAACACAATAGCAACAACAACAACAATGAAGAAGATCCAATCTGCTACGGTTGCAAGAAGAAATGACATATCAAGAAGGACTGTCCGACAGCATCATCATCAACCAGGAAAGACAACAAGTATGAAAAGAGTTACTTGAAGAAATCTACTTCCAGAAGATATGCCAACACAAGCATTTGGCATGAAAGTGAAGCTCGCGATTCAGAAGAAGAACAATCATATGATACTGTAAATGTATGCTTGATGGCATATGATCAGTAAACTCAAATCCTTTGTTTGATACATATGATGATTTTACCTTTGAATAGTTAGGTGAAGCTTTTAGTGACCTCTTAGATAACCACAAAAAACTTCTTAGCAAATACCAAAACTCTAAGAAGGTACTCAAAAAGTACAAAGGTGAAATAGAAAGACTTACCGACTTACTAACTGATGTTAGAAATAGTAAAAACCCTAGTGAGACTGATGAGCTTTCTTATGTCAAACTGCAACTACACGAGACTATACGATTATCCGAAAAAAAAAAGACAAGACCATTGCTAAACTTGAGGAAGATTTACTCAAAGAAAAGAAGAGCCATCACTGTGCACTAGTCAGAAATGATGCACTTACAGCTGACTATAACACACTTTATGATACCTCCAAAAGGTTGGAAATTATGTTAGAAAAATAGCCTGAAGTTGTTGCTTCCTACCATAACATGTGTCAATTACCGAAACATCAAAACACGGTCAAAATCAATACGGTCAAACATAATACTATCAAACCAAACATAGCCAAACCTTTGCCCAAGAAAGCTAACCGACATGCATTCTACTATAAGTACCCAACTAGAACACCAAGACCTACCAATCATGCACAACAAATTATACCTAATACTCAGCATGCTAGATGTCACTATTATGGCACCATTGTGTTGGCCTATTGGTCATGGTCAAACCTGATTTTAATAATTGATCTAACCCTATCTCGATATAAGGGCTACTTAGATGACTACTGAGAACCGCTACTACTACCATTCAAGACTTGGAGCCATTTTGCCATTGAGTCTGTATTTTCAATATCAATGTATTTTTCATAATTTATTAAGTCTAGGAATACAATGTACACCGAGTCATACTAGCAAATAGGCTATCCCAAAATGCTTTCAAAATATCCTTTCGTTTTGAAAATAAGCCAATTTACAAAAGCTTCGAACTGCTTGACTTATCAAAAGCCCAAAACCTGATTTACAAAACCCTAACCAACCAATTCTGGACCAACAGAATTTGGATCGAGTAAGGCCCGAGTTTGATTAGTGGAGCGTTAGAATTGAACCCAGTCTCCCCGCAGTTACCGATGCGACTGCTATCTGCCGAGATTCTCTCAGAGAATTTTGTTCGAATTCTTTCTTGGAAAAACCTATAAATAGAGAAGAATTTCTACTATTTTAACTCACCAATTCATTCTCTTCTCTCTAAGCCTGCTATGGTCTTCCAAAGCCTTCTAAGCTTTTATTTTTAAATCCCAAGTCAGTTACAATCCTCTAGTCGATCTGCCAGTATGGTACGGTCTAGAAGTTTTAGAGTGATTGTAATCAGTAGACACTTCATAATTGAAGTTGGTCGAGTGCTTCGGATCAAAGCTCGCATTGTAGAAGTTGCAAGAACTTCGTATGAAAACTTGCGACATTTTTTCATAGTGGATTTTAACTGGAAGCTGGAGTTCTTCCGATTGGATTGGTCCTCACAAGAGAAAAACCAGTATACATCCTTGTGTTTGCGTTTGCTTTATGCTTTCTACTTTACATTTATATATCTGTGATATATTTTGTGATCTTGCTACTAATAATTTTTAATAGCTAATTTTTTTGCTGCATACTCTATTCACCCCCCAGAGTATAGCGCTTTACATCTCGTTCCTACAATTGGTATCAGAGCAGGTTATATAGGTAAAGCAAGGTAATGTTGCTATTGTTTTTTTAGATTACTATATCACACATGGCAACTGTGAAATTCACATGTGAAGGCCAAGCCACAAACAGACCCCCACTGTTTGATGGTACCAACTATACATATTGAAAAATACGTATGAGTTTCTTCTTGAAATCTTTAGATTTCGACCTTTGGTCTATTGTAGTTAATGGCTATAAAAAGCCTTCCAGTGTTCTTGTTGATGGAATCTTGGTTGAGAAAGCACATGACAAGTATACTGACTCTGAAAGAAAAAGGACCAATCTTGACACACGTGCTATTAACGCTTTATTTTATGCTTTAGACAGGACTAAATTTAACAGGGTATCTATATGCACAACATCCAATGAAGTGTGAAAACTTTTCGAAGTTACTCACAAAGGCACGACTCAAGTCAAGGAGTCAAAGATCAGTTGACTTACTCAAGAGTATGAGGCATTCAAAATGAAGCTAAACTAATCCGTCACTCAGATGTTTACAAGATTTTTGGATATTATAAATCCTTTGTCTTCTCTAGGCAAGGAATACAACAACCATAAAAAGATTCACAAATTGCTACGAGCTCTCACAAAGAACTGGATTCCAAATGCTACTGCAATTATTGAAGGAAACGACCTCACTACTATGTCTCTTGAAACGCTAATGGGAAAGCTACTCACTCACGAGCTGGAACTTCAAGACTTTGAAGAAGTTGCACCAAAGGAGAAGTTAATCGCCCTCAAAGCTCAACACAGAAGATCTGTCAAAGAAGATTTCGACGACAGTGATTCTGACGTTGAAGATCAAGCTCTCACAGTAAAGAAGTTCAAGAAGTTCATGAGATTCAACCGAAGAACAAAAGAACACAACAGCAGCAATAGCAATAATGAAAAAGATCCTATCTGCTACGGTTGCAAAAAAGAAAGGACACATCAAGAAGGACTGTCCGACAGCATCATCGTCAACCAGGAAGGAAAATAAATATGAAAAAGGGTACCTGAAGAAATCTACCTCCAGGAGATATGCTAACACAAGCATATGGCATGAAAGTGAAGCCAGCAACTCAGAAGATAAACAATCAGACGACGCTGCAAACGTATGCTTAATGGCATATGATCAGGTAAACACTAATCCCTTGTTTGATACTTATGATGATTTTACCTTTGAACAATTAGGTGAAGCCTTTAGTGCTCTTAGGAGACTACAGAAAACTGTGTAGCAAATACCAGAACTCTAAGAAAGTACTCAAAAAGTACAAAGGTGAAATAGGATAACTTACCGACCTACTAGCTGAGGTTAGAAGTAATGATATTTCTAGTGAGACAGATGAGCTTTCCTCTGTCAAGTTGCAATTACACGAGATTACACGATTATCCGAAGAAAAACATAAGACTATTGCTAAACTAGAGGAAGACTTATCCAAAGAAAAAAAAGCTATCAATGTGCACTACTCAGAAATGATGCACTAATAACTGACTATGATATACTTTATGACACTTCCAAAAAGTTGAAAATTAGGTTAGAAAAATAACCTGATGTTGCTGCTTCCTACACTAACATGTGTCACTTATCGAAACATCGGAACACAGTCAAACCTAACACTGTCATACCAAATCAAGCCAAACCTTTGCCCAAGAAGACTAACTGGCATGATTTTTATTACAAACATCCAACTAGAAAACCAAGACCTACCAATCATACACAATATACTGCATCTAACACTCAACATGCTAGATGTCACTATTGTGGCACCATTGGTCATATTTCTCCTGCATGTAGAGTAAGAAAGCTAGTTGATTTGAAGATATGTGCATGGATACCAAAGACTAACATTTTAGGACCCTACAAGAAAAGGGTACCGAAAGTTTTATCTGCAAATTCTTTTGTAGGTGGAACACCATACTCATGCTAGAAGCAAGTGGATCCTCAACAATGATTGCTCTCGGCACATGATCGGTGATGCTTCTCTATTCGCAACACTGTCGAAGAAGAAAGAACGATACGTCTCCTTTGGTAATAACTTTAAAGGGTATATATTAGGTATCGACAACATTGGTAAGGTTTCCTATCCATCATTAAAGATGTTTGTCGAGTAACCAAGTTAAAACATAACCTATTCAGCATAAGTCATTTGGCTTATCATGGTTATGGTTTTAACTTTGTCAAATACAAATGTACTATAGTTGATAGCTCAACTGGTAGTACTATCTTTAAAGGTATTAGGGAAGACAATATAGATGTTTTCTATTTGTTGGAAGATGCTAATAAAGCAGGTAGATGCTTACTTGCCAAAAATGATGTGACTCAACTATGGCATATGAGACTCGATCATGCAAATATGGACACAATTTCAAGACTATCCACGAAGAAATTGGTACGAGGCTTACTGGATATCACTTTCAAGAAGGATACAGTATGTAGTGAATGTAAAAAGAACAAAACTATCTGATCCACTTTAAGTCAAAGAACGCTGTAAGTACCACTAGACCTCTACAATTATTGTATATGGATCAACTACAAGAAAAATGACATTTTTTGACGGTTTATTTCTCGACAGTCGTAAAAAACCGTAAGAGAAACGGATTATTTAACGGTTTTAGCCTTACGTCAAGAAAAGACACGTTTTATGTCAATTTAACAATTTTATAACATAATAATTGGCGGTTTTAGATAATCCGTCAAGAAATATCATTTTAATTAGTGACGGTTCAGTAAAATCGTCAACTAATATATGTGGGAAAAAATTGGCACGATTTTTCAGTTGCCATTTTGGTAATTTTTTAAATTTTTTTATTATTGTAAATCTATGTTGATGGTTGTCCTTTAATCCCATTTATTCATTTTTTCGATCCTTTCCTCTCTTCTATATTTCTCCTCTATGTTATCCACCAGGCAAAGCCGAGGGAGAAGGAGAGCCCAAACCAACAAATCCATCTTCATCCTCTCCTTTCTCCTCTTCTTCTTCTCTTCCTCCTCCTTTATCTCTTATATAGATCCTTTCTCAATCCTAAAACCCTAATTCCCAAATCCATCTAATGTCGTTCCCAAATCCTAACTCTAGATCCATCGGAGTCCAGAGTTTGGTCGACAAAACCCCTTCCATTTCCTTATCCTCCTCATCCATCTCTCCCACGAAGAAAAAACCCTAATCCTATAATTCCTCACAGGAATGGCTTCCGCCAACGCAATCTCCACAGCCTCCATGCTCTGCACTCCCTGCCAGATCGGCGCATCATCTTCATCTTCCTCCGATTAGGGTTTCGTAGGGTCCTGACGGCGAGTTTAGGGAGGAGGAGGAGGACGACGACGGGGTCGAGCTCCACCGTCGGATGGTGAATAATGCTCGTGTATTTTTCATTTAATTCTTATTCTCTAGTTTCATACTGCTCTTGGATTGACATTACACTGTACTCTCTTTCTTCTTCCCCAATTAAAATAAGAAAACCTTGAATTCCCAATTCCAGATCTCTTTTTTCTTCTTTTTTTTGAATTTCGTTAAATCTTTTACCAAATTCCTGACAAATTCAGTTCGATTTCCACCATTCCCAAGTCTAGAATAAATCGAATGATTGGAACGCATCACAAAGTCAAATATTCAGTTTATTGGTATTCTTTGCATAGGAATTAGATCTCATTTAAAAAATCTGTAAAAAGCGATTTTTTAGGTATTTATTGCATATATGTAGTATATTATTTCAGAATGGTAATATTTAAGAATTATTACTGCATTTTTTACAATTTAAGTATTTATGAGAAATGTTAAATATGAAGGTATAAGTTGGGTCGCCAGCCTGCGATGGCCAAGATCTCGAGCAACAAGACTGTGAGAAGGGTTCGTGTTCGTGGAGGGAATGTCAAGTAGAGGGCACTCCATTTGGATACTGGCAACTACTCATGGGGAAGCGAGGCTGTTACCCGCAGGACCCGTATCCTTGATGTGGTCTATAATGCCTCGAACAATGAGCTCATGAGGACCCAGACCCTTGTCAAGAGCGCAATCTTTCAGGTTGATGCTACCCCTTTCAAGCAATGGTACTCTCAGCACTACGGAGTGGAGATTGGAAGGAAGAAGAAGCCCACTACTGCTGCTGCAAAGAAGGAAAAAGAAGCCCACTGCTGCTGCTGTAAAGAAGGAAGCAGCTGCAGAGGTAAATTTTCTCTCAGTAAAGTAAAATTTCATGGGCATAGCGATACTTGATACAGGAAGTTATTCAATATGGAATTTTGCCATTACAAATCAATTGGTATCGAACAATTTTTACTTGACGTCACCCAACATATTTGGGTATGATTGAAGGAAGAAATGGAGGTTTATGGTCAAAGGTATGCATTTCTTGCTTCATACAAGCTAGAAATATGTAGTGGTCTCTTAGATACTAATATATTATACACCTGTCTCTACTTGCCTAAAAGTTTGTTCTTGGAAGAGCCTACTTGCCTCGAACCTCATTTCTTCCTAGGCTCTTCCATGAACCAGGTTTGTATGTTTTTGTGCTAGGGCCATTTGTTGCTTGGTTTCTGGAGCCTGAAACATTGCACTATATCCTAAATGGTGAATGTCAGGTTAACAACAATCATAAATACTATGCAATCCTTCCATGGAGATTTCCCCAACATCCGTCTCTTTTTTTGTTGTAAATAGTTTACTTAAATGATGATGTTGCTTTTCAAGCAAATCTCTTGGATATATGCTCAATAATCTCTAGCAAAGCACTGTTTCACGAAAACCTATTTCTATGTAGACAGTTACAAATGAATATTATAGCTAAGTTTCTTATCTTCCTTGGATACAAAGTACAAAATTATGCCCTACATAAATATAATCATTGTAGGACTTGTTTATAAGGCTGGCAACTAATATGTATAACTTTCCTCCTTGACTAGATATGAAGTGCAAAATTATGGCAATGAAGTTAACATGTGGTTTTCTGAAGCCCTCGGTCGTCCTTGCACCTTTGTAAGATGTTTGGCTTCAGAAAATGATTACACTCAACTGTTATTGCTATCAAAAAGCAGTATTAATGACCTTAACTGCCGATTACACTCAAGTATGTTAGTTTCTTTTTTATTTAAAACATGCCAATGTATTATTTATTTCCAAAATTCAACTTTGTTTGTGTGTGCACGCATGTTGGTATCATATAAAGATGATTTTGCTTCTTAGTCCAGTTGCAGGATGTGCTAGGTCATTAACTGTCAACTCTTTAACAGATAAACAGACGAGCAATTCTACATATGAGAAGCCAGCATTTGTTGATGCAATGAGATTTCGTCCCAATCTTGTTATTTCGGGAGCAGAACCATTTGCTTAAAGATAACTGGAAAACTCTTCATATAGCAAAGGAAATTTTTGTTGTAAGTCTAATTATATAATATCATGCAACTCAAATTCCACTTATCGACTCCCTTATAAAATAACCATTCAGTGATATCGGCCGATATATCGGGTTGAGGTCTAAAATTCCACATGTTCCAAATTTCTATCCTAGTGTTAATGGTCATATACTTATACGAAGCAAGTGTTGCAGTATCTGCCCATATTGGGCTGTCTCTGCCCATTCGATACATATCAGCCGTATGAGATCAGTTTTGGCATGTCTGATACTGGCCCAGATTATTGGGTTCAGCTAAAACCAGCAAATAGTGGTCCAAACTTATGGTATCGACCGACACCCAAAGCAGCTGATACTGGCCCATATTGTTCAATACCGACATTGTTATTCTCTTTTTTGGTCAATCTAGCAAAGAAAAAAGAAGTAAAAGAGAAGTATAGGGAAAGCAATGTTAAAACTAGATTGTCTCCTGTCTATTTCAACTACGAGGTAGAGCTTTAACTTTAAGACTTCTTTTTTATAATGGATGTCCACCATCAACCTAATTTGCCATCACGTCTTCTGACTGCTACAATAGTGAGATTGGTACTGTTGATAAAATGCAAATATGCAACCTTTTTTGCTTATGAAGTTATAGGAATTATATGATAGTAGCTCCAGTACAACCATTTTGTTTAGTTTAACCGTGTCTAATATGAACTTTCTTTACAGGGCATGCAGAAAGCTTGGTCTTTGATATTTCAAAGAATGAGTGGTCGGTTTATCTTTTGTCACCTAGTACTACAATTACTACCAACAAAGTGAGTATCCCACATGTTTCTCTCCCACTTTTATCTTAATGCTTTGTAGCTTGTTGTGGTTTCTGTTTGTTCTCCTCAGCTAGTGACATCCATTAAGTAACAAGTTATACTTTTTACTAATCCCTGCCAATCATTAGTTATAAAGAAGAATTCTTGGTGTCAGACCTGGGCTAGCTTCTGTAAGCTTTTGCATTGTTTGGTTACATTAGTATGTTCTTGATGGATATGATTGCAAATTTTGTGTAGCTATGTAGACCCATGTTGCTATTATTACCAATGTGTAGTTGTTTTAAGTAGTGGCCAAAGCTTACATGTAGCATTTCATTTTGGTTTTGGCAGACTGATTTGAACCTAGGCCAAGAGAACGTGGCTTAATATATCTAAAGGTTTTTAAGAAAAGGCTGTAAAAAGCCAAATTAAGTCCAAGAATAAGGAAATAATAGGGAGGTGGGTTACTAGGATCCAAATTCGCCATTAGTCATATCCATTTCTTCCAAGTTACTCTATGATAAGTACAATTTAACATATGTAATCAAGTCTCATTGCAACATCTGTACAACAACTCTCATTGACATGGAGAGATAGCGGACACAAACACAGTCTATGATCATACAACATATAAGTAATTATTTACACGTGCATGGTATTACTCTTAAGACACGCTAATGTAATCTAATGTCTTCACATGCACGTCTTTGTTTGCACGCACATCCATTTATAAGAATGCTATGATTGTTAGTGTTAGAATTGATTACATAGGCAGGTTGGGGATTGTTACCAGCAAATGTTTTGTGTTCTTTACTGTTGCCTTTTTTACTTTGCTTGTTTCTATCACTTGAATTTTTCAATTTTGACCGTGTTCTATGATATTCTACATACATATTATTGTCTAAACTTGTTATAATATGCTGGTCATTTCGTCTTTTTTTCACTAACATGTTATCTCATTATAATCTTGGTGTGTTTATATGTTCTCCAGAAACTTACAAGTGCTATTGCGTCAACCTATTATGGAGACCTTGGTATTGAAGAAAGTGACATTTTTATTTCAGATGGTGCAAAGTGTGGCATTTCACGTCTTCAGGTTGTTATTATCACTTTATGTATTGATTTAGTTAATATACTCCTCTAATTTGATGTTAAGTTTTATCAGGCTAGCACACATTTTTGTTGCATATCATATTATATACTCTATACATATGATGATATAAAGGATCATAGAATACACACTGGAAGAAAATTGCTACCCGAAGTTCCTTGTTTAATGCACTTCCAAGCTCTTGGAATGCATCTATTCTTATGGATTCACATAATTTGGGTGTTCAAATAACTCTGTTAATTTGACTTACTACATTTTGTCACTTGCAGCTTGTTTTTTTTTCCAATGTTAGGATAGCTTTCTTCCTCTATATGTTGGGATGTCAATTTCTTTATATGTTGTTCCTGCCTAGATATTTATAAATATATTTCTCTTGTTCTAGTGGAAAATGAAGGTCTTGCGAATACGGGAAGGATCGATGTGCTCCGACCGGGTTTGCTATCCATATTTTGGTTTTACTAGTCTAAATATCAGTTTTGGATGTTTAAGATGTAAGAAAACTACATATTTTGGTTTAGATATGTTTGTGGTTGGACATGTGCTGGGTGTTTGTAGTTGGACGTATGTAAATGTGTTGGAAGTTTATATGATGTATGAACATTATAGTTTGTTAATATAAAGATTGGGACTTATAGTTATTTGATGAATGTATATCTTCTCGATTATTGATATTATGTCTGTACTTGAGTTATTATAAATGAAATTTTGGCTAAACAAAATTTAGCTTCTCTTAACGGATATAAAAGGTCAACAATAAACTAATTTATGCTGCAAAAGGGACTTTTATTGACAGTTTTTAACCGTAAATAAATAAAAAATTTCACGACTAATAGCCGTCATTTAGGTCGGAGTCAAGAAAAGTTTTCACCTACATTGACGGTTTCTCGAAACTGCTATCTTAACGGCTAAAAATGGCCAAGAAAACTATTTCTTATGACGGGTCAAGAAAAGACCTGTCAGTGACCGTCAAGAAAGGGGGGGACTTTTTTTGACTCTGCCCTACTTGACGAATCCACAACCGTTAAGAACAGCTTTTTTTTTTGTAGTGGAATTTATTTGGACCTAGTAGAATAGCTAGCCTGGGTGGTAAGTTATATGCATTTGTAATAGTAGATATTTTTTAGATACACGTGGGTATATTTTCTCACACGCAAGAATGATGCATTGTCTGAATTCATCTCATTTTACAAGAAAGTCCAAAATGAGAAAGAATTCATGATCACTCGTATTCGAAGTAATCATGGTGGCGAATTCGAGAATGCAGAGTTTGAGCAATTTTGTGACACACGGTTATTTGCATGAATTCTCCTACCCTAGGACTCCACAATAAAATAGAGTTGTGGAACGTAAGAACATGACTCTATCTGAAATGGCTAGAGTAATGTTAAACCATTTTAGTCTACCCAAGTATTTCTGGGTTGAAGCTGTCAATACAGCTTGTTATATTCTCAATAGGGTTCTAATTAATTCGACCTAAATCGAAGAAGACACCCTATGAGTTATGGTTTGATAGAACACCCACAGTATCTTATTTTAAAATCTTTGGTTGTAAATGTTTCTTTCTTAATACTAAAGATAATTTGGATAAATTTGACGAAAAGGCCGATGAGGGTATATTTTTAGGTTATGCGGCCAAAAGCAAAGGGTACCGAGTCTTCAACAAAAGGACTATGATCATCGAAGAATCAATGAATGTCAGTTTTGACGAACTAAATCAACAGACGATCGACGATGATGATAAAGACATTAGTACACCGAATAAAGCACCTGCAGAACCAGAAACCGGAACCAGCTACCTTAAGAGTCTGCCAAAAAGAATGAAGTTTACGGCTGACCATCCCAAGGACTTGGTAATAGGTGAGATTACCAAGGGTGTAAGTACTCGTTCCTCTACTAGAAATATAGCTTCTTGTGTTGCATTTAAGTTTGGAAACTTGTTCCCAAGTTCATTGATCATCCGATCATTGGCACCCACTGGGTATTCCGAAATAAACTGAACGATAATGGTTTAGTCACTCGTAACATGGCTCGACTCATAGCTCAAGGATACAACCAAGAGAAATGTATCAATTACGATAAAACTATGCCCCAGTTGCGAGATTAGAATCCATTCGCATGTTATGTGCATTTACATGTTTTCATAATTTAAATTTTTTTAAATGGACGTAAAAATTGTATTTCTTAACGGTTTTATAAAAGAAGAAGTTTATGTAGCTCAACCTTCAGGATTGTTGATTTCAAAAACCCTGACTATGTTTTCAAGTTGAAGAAAATTTTATACGGTCTGAAACAAGCCCCTCATGCTTGGTACGATCGTTTAAGCTTTTTTCTACTTGATAACGGTTTTTTAAAAAGCAAGGTTGATATTATACTGTTTATAAAGTCTTTAAAAGGAAATCTTCTTTTAATTCAAATTTATGTTGACGATATTATTTTTAGATCTACTGATGAATCTCTTTGTCAAGAATTTTCAAAGTGTATGGAAAATGAGTTGGAGATGAGCATGATGGAAGAACTCAAATTCTTTCTTGGACTACAAATCAAACAAACCAATAATGGGACGTTCATCAATCAAGCCAAATACACAAAAGATTTACTAAAGAAGTTTGATCTGGAAGCCGTCAAACCCCTTTGCACTCCAATGGCAACTTCAACCAAGCTTGATATAGATGAACAAGGCAAACCTGTCGACATACGTAAGTATCGAGGTATGATTTGGTAGTTTACTTTATTTAACTGCTAGTCGTCCTGATATAATGTTTAGTGTTTGGTTGTGTGCTAGATTCCAAGCTAATCCTAAGGAATCACACTTGTACGCAGTTAAGCGTATCTACCTTAAGGGTACTTCTTCTATCGGCTTATGGTATCCCAAAACTACGTCCTTTGACCTAATCGGTTATTCGGATGATGATTTTGCTGGATGCAAAGTGGATAGAAAAAAGTACTAGGGGCACATGTCATTTCCTAGGTAAGGCTCTAGTCTATTGGTTTAGCGAGAAGCAAAATTCTGTTGCATTATCAACTACTGGGCTGAGTATATCGCCGCAGGCTGTTGTTGTGCACAAATTTTGTGGATGAAGCAAACCTTATAAGACTTTGGTTTACACTACACACATACCCATTTTCTGTGACAATACTATTACTATCAATTTGATTAAGAATCATGTATGTTACTCTCGCACTAAGCATATTGAGATTCGACATCATTTTCTTAGAGACCATCAAACAAATGGAGATATTAACTTAGAATATATAGACAAAGAGAAACAATTGGCTGATATCTTTACAAAACTATTAGCGAAATATCGTTTCAATTATTTACGTCGAGAATTATGAATTTTAGATGTTAATAATATTAATTAATTCTATTTTATTAATTATTTTTTTATATACAAAAATTATTTTCGAGACAAGCCTACAAAGGGTCTGTCTGTCTGTCACGACCCGCACCCAGTGTAGGGGCACGAGAAGTGGTTACGTCCAGCCTACGCCGCAGTGTCGACGATAGAACGATGTCCTAGGTCACATACATCTAACAATTATAAGGTACCTGTACAATGTATACGCTCCGAATGGAGGACAATATAGAAATGTACAACTCAATCACAGCTAAGGTAGAAAATACGATAAGATAGGTAGATAAGAACTGAATCCACAATGAAATACAAGATAAGAGAGAGAAACTAAATGTCTAAGATAACAACTCCACAATATCCATAATAACAAATCTCCAAATAAATACAAGTGTATCCAAATAAGACAAGATAATAAGTAAGATACTGGTCTAGCTAACTAGCCTAGACTACTGGGGTAATGTCCTCTGCAAGTGTTGGGTCCTCCTGGGAGTCCAACTCACATGTGTCATCTAGGCCTGCTCCATAGTATGTAGGACAGAACTTTTCAAGGTCATCTGTAATATTTTCAACAGGTCCAGTCAGGACGGGAGCGAGCACAGTACATCTCACGCAGTTCATATCATGACAGGAATATAAAACAGGCAATAGAGTAAAATACATGAAACGCTGAAAGAAAAGACATGAAATAGAAAGAAGACTGTAATGAAAATATCTACTATAAGTAAAGAGCTACAGTGAACTAGTGATTTAGAGTACAAGATAGACATGTGAATGGCTTGATAATAAACATGAGAGGTTGTACATGGCTACACTACTTTGAAAATATTCACATGACTATTTCTACTCCCCCATCCCCAATCAATACACAAGGATCCGTTCAAGTTATGTTATTGTACATGATTTCACATGGGGGCCCATAAATGGGTGCACATGAATATAAACATGGGGGCTCCACGAACATGAGAGTACATGAATCACGAGAGTGCACATGAATGGTGAAAGCACATGAATACATAATGAAAGTGAAACGTGTTGGCACATCGATTTTGATACATTGTTCACAATAACCCTTGTACGTCTTTAGTTTATACTTTTCACAGGCACTTCCAAAAAGACAAGAATAGAAAAAAGGAATCTCCATTCAAATTCCATGAAGCTTATCAAAGACCATGGAGCTCATGCAATTCTCCATTATCAAGATGATGATATACTACAACAAAGAGAAAATGCAAGAGACACTTCCTAAAAGACTATGAAGTAGACGATGCAAAAAGACCCAGCTTGAAGTCTACATAGAAGACGGTTCTTATCCCTATTCCTTTCATGAGTCTGTAAATGTCTAGGAATCTATGTACGCACTTTGCTAAGATGACAAACATAAAGAAAGAAATGGTGAAGTAAAAAGTCATTCAGAGGAGACGAAAAATCCGCCGAATTTTCAGATAAATTCGCCGGATAATCCGATCGCTCACAGCAAGTTAGTGAGAAGAAGTTCGAATAATCTGACGGACATCCGCAAAAATCCGCCGGATAATCCGATTGATCACAACAAGTTAGTGAGCAGAAGTTCAGATAATCCGACGGACATCCGCGAAAATCCGTCGGATAATCCGATCGCTCACAGCAAGTTAGTGAGCAGAAGTTCGGATAATCCGACGGACATCCACAGAAATTCTGAGGATAATCCGAACCTCTCACAACAAGTTAGTGAGCTGTAGTTCGGATCATCCGCCGGACTTCCGCTGAAATCCGACGGATAATCCGCTTGACTTATTTGCAACTTTTGAATTCAAATCCAACGGCAGCTGGCAGCTGCATTTAATACATCTAACGACTCTTTTTATGACCGTTACTGTTGACCGGATAATCCGACGGATTTTCGTTGAAATCCGACGGATAATCCGGTTGATGGCTGAATGCCCTCTATGACTTTGGATTTGTATAAAAGGGGCTTTAGTCTCTCCTCTTAAAATCTATCTCTTCCAAGCATTAAATTTTCTCAACCATAAAAGAGCTTCACCATTACTACTCTACTCTACTCAATCTTAAATTGTCATCTTCTCCCAAAGTGCTAGAGTATTTGAAGAGTTATAAATTTTGATCTTCAAGTGTTAGAAGATCAACAAGTTCTCTTCTCATTTCTTTGAAGTTGGTGAGCCTTCGTAAGAAAACTCATGTGTTGAAGTTGGCGAGTTCTTCGAATCCAAACTCGTGTTGAAGTTGGCGAGTTCTTCAGATCCAAATTCGTGTGTACTATTTTATCAAATAGTGGATTTAAGCCGGAGAGAGTTCCGGGACTGGATTGCCTCTAGCGAGGATACCAGGATACATCTTGTGTTTGATCTTCTTACTCTATCCTTTTATTTTACGTATATTGCTTCTTGTACTTAAGTTATTTTTTATTTCCCTATTCACCCCCCTTCTAGGGTTCTACAATTGGTATCAGAGCTTTGTTCTCTTGATTTGGATTTATACCCTTGAGTGATCCATGTCCACTAACCCTAGTATCAACACCTTCTACAATGAGGGACACTCCACAAATAGGCCTCCCCTATTTGATGGAACCAACTATAACTACTAGAAGATTAGGATGAGCATTTATCTGAAGTCCATAGATTTCGATTTATGGAATTGTGTGATAAATGGTCTCCCTACTCCTTCCAGATTTATTGAGGATGTTGCATCTGACACCCTTAGGGACTTACTCACTGAAAATACCAAGAAGCTTGCTCGTCGAGATGATAAGGCTATGAATGCACTTTACTGTGCTATCGATAGTAGTAAATTCAATAGAATCTCTACTTGCAAGACCTCCAATGAGATTTGGAAGTTGCTTGAAGTCACACACGAGGGAACATCACAAGTAAAGGAATCCAAGATTAGTAGACTCACGCAAGAATATGAGTCCTTTAAGATGAAACATAATGAGTCTATTACTTGCATGTTTACTCGTTTTGGTGACATTATTAATCCTCTTTCTTCTCTTGGTAAGGAATATCCTGCTCATGAAAAGATCAGAAAAATCCTTAGAGGATTGATAAAAGGATGGAGTCCTAAAGCTACCGCAATCATTGAGGGGAACGACCTGACAGTCATGAACCTTGAGACCCTCATGGGGAAGCTTATGACTCATGAACTCGATATAAAAGATCAAGAGAAATCTTCCATACAAGAGAAGGAGAAGGAGAAGGCCAAAGAGAATGAGAAGTCTCTTGCTCTCAAAGTTACAAAGTCCTACTCCAAGGATAGCTCCGACGATAATGAGTCGGACGATGATGAAAAAATAGCTCTCACAGCTAAGCACTTCCGAAAGTTCCTCAAATTCAACAAAGCCAACCGCTTCAGACGGGACAATAAGGAAGATCCGGCGTGCTATCAATACAGAAGAATCGGACACATCAAGAGGGACTGTCCCATGATAAGAAAAGACTCAAGCAAGTACGAGAAGCCTAGCAAAGGAAGCTCGTCCTCCAGAAAATTCGCCAATATAATCATTTGGTGTGAGAGTGACGCAAGCGACTCCGATAACGACAAAGAGTGCAAACACAATACAAACGTTTGTCTCATGGCAACCGATGAGGTACTTGATGATCTTTCCTGAAATACTCTTACTTATGATGACTTGGAGAATGCTATCCTTGAACTACATGAAGAGCACAAAGGTGTTAGGAATAAATACAAGAAATCTCTAAAAGAGGTTGATGCTCTTCAACTTGAAGTTGAGAGACTCTCTAGCATCATTATTGATGTAAAAGGGAAATCTTCCGTTTCTGACACGGATGAAATAGAGTCTTTGCGACTCAAGTGTCAAGAATCCCTTATCACCATCAAGAAAAAGGATGATGAGATTCAATCCCTCAGAAGGGCTTATGAATTTGCTATGCATAAAGTTCAAGATGCTAATAGAAGAGAATATGATACTTCTATTAAGTATAATGATCTTCTTGTACAGAGTAAGAAACTAGGTAATAAGAACACCACTCACACACACACTCCAAGACACCTCCACACTCATCACAATGCTAGTCATACTTCTTACATGAACACTACACACAAGTCCTATTCTAACACAAGGAAAGGCCCATTTGTTAAGAAAAACACTTCGCATCATGCTTTTTATTATCATCATCATAATACTAATGATAGAACTCCTCGTACTAGAGATTCACCTATGCATGATACTCACACATCTTCTTCTAAATACTCTATGATTTGTAACTACTGTGGCTTGCTTGGACATACTACCAATTATTGTCATACAAGAAAACTAGTTGATAAGAAAGTTTACAAATGGGTTCCTAAGACTAACACTCAAGGACCCATACGATCATGGGTACCAAAATGTTCATCTTCAACTTATGTTGTAGGTGAAGAGTCCTTCTCATGCTAGAAGCAAGTGGATTCTCGATAGCGGTTGTTCACGACACATGACCGGGGATGCTTCATTATTTACAACGCTATCGATGAAGAAGGAAGGACACGTCTCCTTTGGTAACAATCTTAAAGGTCACATTATAGGAAATGGTAATATCGGTTCCCCTTCTTATCCGTGTATTAAGAATGTGTGTCTTGTTACTAGTCTTAAACACAATCTTCTTAGTATTAGTCATCTTACCGATAATGGTTATGATATCAAGTTTGTTAAGCTTAAATGTTTCATTACCAATAGTTCAAGTGGATCTATTGTTTATGAAGGCATTAGAGAAAACAATATCTATGTTTTATATCTTGTCGAAGACACTAACAATGACAGGTGCTTAGTTGCTAAGAACGATGAAAGTTGGCTTTGGCACATGAGGCTCAGACACGCCAACATGGATATAATTTCTCGTCTCGCTACCAAGAAGCTCGTAAGAGGACTCCCAAGTATCCCTTTCAAAAAGGATATGGTGTGTGAAGAATGCGAGAAAAGTAAGTTGACCAAGTCATCCTTCAAATCCATCAACTCTGTGAGTACCTCTAGACCTCTTCAACTTATTCATATGGATCTTTTTGGTCCTAGTAGAGTTGCTAGTCTTGGAGGCAAGCTTTATGCTTTTGTTTTGGTTGATGATTTTTCGAGATTTACTTGGATTATTTTTTTTGCTTGCAAAAGTGATAATTTTCGTGAATTTATTGCTTTTTGTAAACGTGTTCAAAATGAGAAAGGTTTTTCTATTAACAAGATTAGAAGTGATCATGGAGGAGAATTTGACAATGCCGATTTCAAAAGATTTTGTGAAAAGAATGGTTTTGGACATGATTTTGCTTGTCCACGAACTCCTCAACAAAATGGTGTTGTGGAGAGAAAGAATAGAACCCTTGGCGATATGGCCCGGGTTATGTTAAACCAGTATAAGCTCCCCCAATATTTTTGGGCGGAAGTCGTTAACACGGCATGTCATGTTATAAATAGGGTCTTGATTAGACCTATTTCTAAAAAGACTCCTTATGAGCTTTGGTTTGACAAAATTCCCTCTATTGAATATTTTAAAGTTTTTGGTTGTAATTATTTTATTTTGAATACCAAGGATAACCTAGACAAGTTTGAAGAAAAGCCTATGAAGGAATATTCCTTGGATACTCTACTCATAGTAAAGGTTTTCGTGTTTTTAATAAAAGAAGTCTTGTTATCGAAGAGTCTATCAATGTCTCTTTTAATGAACTTAACTCTTCTACATTCTCCTCTTCCGATGATATTGATGACATCTAGTTTGGGTTGGAGAACTCCTCTATTGGAGATCGTCCTTCTTCATCTAACAATGAAGTTGTGACTCCTCCAACAAAAGAGTCTCCACCACTCGAGCCTCCTCAAAAAGATCTCCCAAAAGAATGAAGATTTGTCACCAATCATCCTAAGGAGCTTATCATTGGGGATCCTTCTTCCAGTGTTAGCACTAGATCCTTCACTCATAATCTTTGTGCAAACGTGGCTTTTATCTCTCAAATAGAGCCTAAAAATATTAATGATGTTTTTCATGATGAATTTTGGATGATAGCGATGCAAGAAGAGCTAAATCAATTTGAGCGAAATAAGGTTTGGAAACTTGTCCCAAAACCTAGCAATCACCCCATTATTGGAACAAAATGGGTGTTTCGAAATAAACTTAATGAAGATAGGTTAGTGACTCGTAACAAAGCCCGATTGGTTGCTCAAGGCTATAACCAAGAGGAAGGCATTGACTACGACGAAACCTATGCTCCGGTTGCTCGTCTTGAATCCATTCGTATGCTATGTGCTTTTGCTTGCTTTAATGATTTTAAACTCTTTCAAATGGATGTTAAGAGCGCTTTTCTAAATGGTATTATTAAAGAGGAAGTTTATGTAAAACATCCTCCTGGCTTTGAAGACTTTCAATTTCCTAATCATGTGTTCAAACTCCACAAAGCCCTTCATGGCCTCAAACAAGCTCCCCATGCTTGGTATAAGCGCCTTAGCTCCTTTCTTGTTTCACACAATTTTTCTAAGGACAAAGTCGACACGACACTTTTTATCAAATCCCATAATGGCACTCTTTTATTGGTTCAAATTTATGTCGATGATATTATTTTTGGTTCTACTAACAATACACTTTGTGTAGAATTTGCTAAAGTTATGCAGGAAGAATTTGAAATGAGCATGATGGGTGAACTATCATTCTTTTTGGACTTACAAATCAAACAAGGACCCAAAGGGACCTTCATCAATCAAGCAAAATATACAAAGGATCTCCTCAAGCGTTTCGTACTTGACTCATCCAAATCAATAAGGACTCCTATAGCAACAACGACAAAGCTTGACAATGATGAAGATGGCTCATCCGTCGACATTCGTAAGTATCGAGGTATGATCGACAGTTTACTTTATTTAACTGCTAGCCGTCCCGACATTATGTTCAGTGTATGTCTTTGTGCTCGATATCAAGCAAATCCCAAAGAATCTCACCTATGTGCCGTAAAACGTATTTTTCGGTATCTCAAGGGCACCATTAACATGGGCTATGGTACCCAAAATCCTCATCCTTTGAGCTTCGCGGCTTCTCGGATGCGAATTTTGTCGGATGCAAACTTGACCGAAAAAGCACTAGCGACACATGTCACTTCTCGGGTAAATCCTTGGTATTATGGTTTAGCAAGAAACAAAACTCCATCGCTCTTTCTACCACCGAAGCTGAATACATAGCGACAGGGTGTTGTTGTGCACAAATTCTTTGGATGACACAGACACTAGTAGAT
Organism: Iris pallida; assembly: GCA_029216955.1. Lineage (NCBI taxonomy): Eukaryota > Viridiplantae > Streptophyta > Magnoliopsida > Asparagales > Iridaceae > Iris > Iris pallida. The sequence continues at coordinate 103,778 of JANAVB010037707.1, forward strand.
TATGGTATTTCTTCTCAATACATCCCTATTAAATGTGATAATACTAGCTCCATTAATCTTACGAAAAATCCAATTTGTCACTCTCGTACCAAACACATAGAAATAAGACACCACTTTCTACGGGATCATCAACTTAAAGGTGATATTTGTCTTGAATTTATTGACACCACTCATCAACTTGCTGATATTTTTACCAAACCTCTTTCTGAAGATCGATTCACTTTTATTTGTCGTGAATTCGGTCTCCTAGATCTCTCAAATTGAACTCTTTCTGTCTTTTACGGATTTTTCGAAGAATTTTTGCATAAATCCGGTGGATTATCCGTTCGTTTCCAGCAGCTTTATGAGGAACAAGTTCGGATAATCTGCCGGATTACCGCGGTAATCCGACGGATCATCCGTATTTATTGCTCTCCGTAAAATCCGACTGCGAACGGCTACCTCATTTATGGGATGTGACCCACCACCTACCCGCATTAAATTCGATCTCATCTGCATCCGGATTTTTCGTCGGATTTCCGGTATAATCTGACGGATTTTCCGTTTTCGTGGGACTATGCGCAGAAACCGAAGCGTCAGGTGCTCTCTATCCGTTCCCCTTTCCTCCCTATCCGTTCCCCTTCTTCTCTATCCGTTCCCAACCATCATGACCCCTCATTACACCTCTCTACCCCCTATAAACTCCTTCCCCCTCTCATTCCTTCTTTCAAACCCATTCTTTCACTCTCTCTTCATCCATGGCTTCTCACTCCAAGCGTCAACGACATGACGGAAGCTCCTCCTCCGCTCAGCCTCCTTCCCTTGCACTCTTCGTTCCTCCACCAACTCACGGCTACAATCCGCTCATTTTCAAGTCGGCTTCCATTCACGGGAATGGTTCTCCTTCTACCACAAGGCTCCCGTATGCGCCGGGAAACCCATCTATTGGATCAACTTCAAAGACCATCGTGATTACTTTCGCTTCTCCCGCATCGATGCACTCCTCGAGCGCCAAGTTGACTACTATCCGCATGCCGTCCGGATGTTCTACTGCAACCTTGTTCCCGCCAAGGAAGGTCCCAAGTTCGAGACTAAGGTTGGTGGCGTCAAGATTACCGTTACTTGCCGCATCCTTGGCTAGCATCCTTGGTCTTGAAGAGCGAAAGGTATATCGTTTCCCTTCCGAGCACCATAGACCACATCTCTTTCTCTCCTGACATATCTTATGAGGAGTTCCTCTTCAACATCTGCGGTGGCTCTCTTGTTCAACGCCCGGATGACAAGGATCTTAGTCCATTCTTCTATGACATGCATCGCATCCTCTGCCACACTCTAACCCCAAAATCTGGAAACATGGACAGCATGACTGCTGAAGAACTTATCTGCATGTACTATCTGGTCGCCAAGTAACCTTTCTCACTGGCAAAATCTATCATCTACACCATGATGCTCATCATGGACTCTCCTCATCGTTCTCTCCTTTTTGGCATGTACATCACTATGATCCTCGAAGCCAATGGTGTTGACCTCACTCACTGTCCGATTGGTGACCCTCGTCCTACTCCTCTTGCCAAATCAATGGGTCGTGGCCGTGCGGCTCCTGCTGGTGCTCCTGTTGCTGCTTCTACTGCTGTTGCCGGTGGACCTGCCTCTCCTCCGGTGTCCCTCCTCACTCATGATGTTCGCCGATACATTGATCGCAAGTTTGCCGATCTCTCTCTCTCAACCCATGAGCGCCTTCAGGCCAACACTCGGGGGCTCGGCACCCTTATCCACCACGGCTTTATGGACCAAGCCTACTATATTCAGTGCATGTTTGAGGAGCACACTCCCTTTCTTAATCCTAACACTGCTCATTCTGATTTTCCTGGCCCTCGCTTCACTGATCCCAACGTCTATGATCTTATGTACCCGGATGGCGTCGACCCTTATGGCGCCTTTACCACAGCTCCCGGGGATGATGAAGATCAGGAGGCAGGTCCATCTGATGCCTGACAGTTGATGAGTGGTGTTTATGTTTAGTCTTATTTTGTGTGGTCCTTCGGGGACTTTTTAGTATGTGTTTTCTTGTCCTACGGGACTTTTAAAATCTGTTTTCCAGTTATGTGTTGTGGTTTGGCTTTCAAAGCCCAGTTATTGTACCCCTGCTTTTATTATTAATGAATTTTCTTCTTATGCATTTCTGTTTGCTTATGTCCCTTACCCATATGTGCTTCATTGTTCTATTTTTCTCACCATCTTTGATTAAATGACAAAGGGGGAGAAATCGTATTGAGGGGGAGATCCTTGATTACGGGGGAGCTACTTTCTATATTCTTATTTTTTGTCAATTATCAAAATGGGGGAGTTTGTTGGCACATCGATTTGATACATTGTTCACAATAACCCTTGTACGTCTTTAGTTTATACTTTTCACGGCACTTCCAAAAAGACAAGAATAGAAGAAAGGAATCTCCATCAAATTCCATGAAGCTTATCAAAGACCATGGAGCTCATGCAATTCTCCATTATCAAGATGATGATATACTACAACAAAGAAAATGCAAGAGACACTTTTAAAAGACTATGAAGTAGACGATGCAAAAAGACCCAGCTTGAAGTCTACATAGAAGACGTTCTTATCCCTGTTCCTTTCCTGAGTCTGTAAATGTCTAGGAATCTATGTACGCACTTTGCTAAGATGACAAACATAAAGAAAGAAATGGTGAAGTAAAAAGTCATTCAGAGGAGAGAAAATCGCCGGATTTCGGATAATGATCGCTCACAGCAAGTTAGTGAGCAGAAGTTCGGATAATCCGACGGACATCCGCAAAATCCGTCGGATAATCCGATCGCTCACAGCAAGTTAGTGAGCAGAAGTTCGGATAATCCGACGGACATCCGCAAAAATCGCCGGATAATCCGATGCTCACAGCAAGTTAGTGAGCAGAAGTTCGGATAATCCGACGGACATCCACGGAAATCCTGAGGATAATCCGAACCTCTCACAGCAAGTTAGTGAGCTGTAGTTCGGATCATCCGCCGGACTTCCGCTGAAATCCGACGGATAATCCGCTTGACTTATTTGCAACTTTTGAATTCAAATCCAACGGCAGTTGGCAGCTGCATTTAATGCATCTAACGGCTCTTTTTATGACGTTACTGTTGACCGGATAATCCGACGGATTTTGTTGAAATTCGGCGAATAATGGTTGATGGCTGAATGCCCTCTAGGACTTTGGATTTGTATAAAAGGGGCTTTAGTCTCTCCTCTTAAAATCTATCTCTTCCAAGCATTAAATTTTCTCAACCACAAAAGAGCTTCACTATTACTATACTCTACTCAATCTTAAATTGTCATCCTCTCCCAAAGTGCTAGATTATTTGAATAGTTGTAAATTTCGATCTTCAAGTGTTAGAAGATCAACAAGTTCTCTTCTCTTTCTTTGAAGTTGGCGAGCCTTCGTAAGAAAACTCGTGTGTTGAAGTTGGCGAGTTCTTCGGATCCAAACTCGTGTGTACTATTTTATCAAATAGTGGATTTAAGCCGGAGAGAGTTTCGAGACTGGATTGCCTCTAGCGGGGATACCAGGATACATCTTGTGTTTGATCTTCTTACTCTATCCTTTTATTTGACGTATATTGCTTCTTGTGCTTAAGTTATTTTTTATTTTTCTATTCACCACCCCTCTAGGGTTCTACAAAACGTACATGACATGATGTATTCGATGCT